>CAJVPL010000208.1:0-35592 GCA_910591945.1 Ambispora gerdemannii
AAAGAGTCCATTTCCAGAGCACCAAGTATCACCTCCTCCAATTCAATTGGTTGAGTGATGTCGATATCAACTTCAATTCCATCGACTAAATTATGCTGTTTGGCAAATAATCGAGAGACGAAACACGTGTGGTACTAAAAAGAATGATAATTGCTAATAAAAAAATTCACACTGATAATTTAATTTCTTCCCGCGTGACTTACATCCGGCGCCTCTCCAAATATCTCTGAATGATGCAATTGTGCAAATGTGACTATAGATGTAATCAAGGGTTTCATCCAAGTATTCTCTGGTTTAGGTTTTAATAAATTCGAGCTAGTCTGGCTGACGTCTCGTGGAGTAATTGATATCGAAATGACCGATTTGAAGCCATTGATAACATTGGCTATTTTTATATTTTTAGAATTATTTAAATATCAATTCGTGTTCATTTCATAGAACAATTCTCGTCACAAACCCTTATTTACTACCTTCACTCTGAGGTGTCAAGATATGACGCGACAGCTTGCTCCACAAGGAGTCACTTAGTCCAACTATGTTGAAATCTTGACTATCTGCCCATAAAGTGTTTACAACTTGTATTTTTATTGTTTGAAGTTTTGGTAAAAAAGGTGCCATTCTGTTCATAATTTTTTGATTCTTTGCACAGGGATCTTTGTGATCGAGATCATCAGATAAGATATCATCTGATAAACAGACAACCTTTAGCATTAGTCGAGAAGCAAGTCGCGACGACTCTTTAAGAGATGGCTGATATAGATCAGCAACAGGTCCAGTCTTTGGTTCTTTCGGCAGAATTAAATTCTGAGAATGAAAATTTAGAGCAGCTTGGACCCATAATAAAGTCTATATATGATAATGGACGTCAGGAGGCGTTTCTCGAACAGCTGACAGTTTTTGTGAGAAAGAAGGAGGGTGAAATTGAGAGAATGTGCAATAGTAATTATCAGGTGTGTGAGGTTTCATTTCGCATACAAAAATGGTGTCGACTGTTTCATCATTCGTATCAAAGGGGGGGGGGGGAGGTCATCCACCAATTTTCAGATGTCATAATTTTATCGTTTATCTAAATAAAAGTATATTTTGCTTCATCCGCGAATATAGGAATTTGTACATTCTGTAGATCAACTTTTAAAAGTGAGACAAGGAACTGTGAATCTTAAAAATAAAATAATAGATTTGAACTATGATGTTCAATTATCGGGTAAAAAGCTTGCAACAAAGGTAATATTTACTTTTTTTTCATTCATTAATTCATTTGATTTTATTATTTACAAGTCTCAATTTTTTTATAATTAGAAAAAAGAGTTAATACAAACTCGTAGAATTCAGAAAAATATCGATGAAGCCGTGGAGACATTACAAACATGTCTATACGTACTGGATCTTGCTAATCGTGTCAACAATCTGATTGAAGTTGATATCGACATCACTCAACCAATTGAATTGGAGGAGGTGATACTTGGTGCTCTGGAAATGGACTCTTTTGATGTTTCAATGATAGGTGCGTCTATTAATTATTATCCTGTATTGAATCTGAATACTAAAAGCACAAATACGAGACGTTGATTACATCTGGACATTATATTATTAAAAGACAAATGATTTCTTTTTGATCACCAATATTCGTTCACTGGCACCGACTTTTACAATTGTTATTAAAGATCCCGTTGCCATATCGGACTATTTTCGCTCCTCACCTCCTATAATAATTCGTCATGCGCAAACTTATCGAGTTCCTAATCCTCCTTCGCAGACTTTCGTAACTGCAACATTTTCATCTTCACTCGATTTTAAAGTGTTAATGTGCAATCCGGTGTTACAAGGTATAATCTCGGATCAAACGAATCTTATAATTACAGACTTATCGAGTGAGACATTCACTATCAACGAAGAAGACCAATTGGATGACACGTTGATTGATTTCGATAATGACGAGGATATTTTGGAACAGGAAGTAGTTCCATTGGAATTAGATAGTTTCTCGTTGTTGAGCTCACAGATGGAGAGTCCTACGAATGGTCTTTATTTCCGTATGCCAGATGAATTAAATGAACGCGAATCAGATTCGACGGCATCTGTTTCATTACCGTCATCTGAAGAAGAGGGTGTTGAAAATGGTGATTCCACACATTTAAATCTAAAGAAAAGTGAGTTTAAGCCATTGATTTTGTCGAGTCCTCTGTTGAGATTCTCACTTCAACCGACACCAAAGGAAAATGATGATCCGGAATCATGGATTCTAATTAGTATGTCAATGTTAGCTAGATTAGGATGTCAAAGTGGTAGCTGGGTTTGTTCATCACCTTCTTAATAATTAATATTTTAATTTTCATAACGTGGATTTATATTTATTTTTGCGTACAAATTAATTATTAGGTTCTAGTATCAAGCACGAAAAATAAACCACGACTATGTCAAATATATGCAGCCGATATACCCAATTCAATAAAGTAAGCTAATTTTAATCCCATAGAAATGCTTATTTCTCGTTTTTTTGTATCTAAAAAAATATATATATATATTTTAGTCATTCATTGCCATCTGCTTATATCACTCCACAACTTCATTTTAATCTTGGCTTGAACAAAAAATCTGTTGACACTTTAGAAAGCATTAGCATTCAATCCATCGATAAATCTCATTCATCGCCACCTGTTGCAAAGAGCTTGACTGTTGCCAGAGTAGCTTCTCCATGTAGCCATGATAAGACTTTATATCTGGCGAGTTTGGATGAACTGAAAAGATGGTTTGAGGATGTAGAAAGGATTGTTTGTGAAGGCGATGTAATTTCCGTGCCTATTGATGGTAATTATTATAATAAGATCTTTTGTAATTATTTATAGAGAATAACCCTCTAATAGAACAATATTTATTCTATATAGAAGAAAATGCTCGATTAAGACCACAGAAAACAGAGGGCGACATTGAATCATTAGAAGATATCAAAATTCCTATGGCACCTACAAAACATACAGCTGTTGTGCACTTTATTATCACTCGATTAGAACCCAATGACAGGAAACAAATTCTCAAAAAGGGATACGGAAAAAGAATTGACCCAAAACTTACGAAAATGGTTCAAACAGGACTGGAACATTCAAGGGTACCCCCTGTAATAAAACGTTATTTAAGAATATTTTCAGAAACACCAATAGCACCACCAATTGGCTCTGCACTTACTGCTCCTGAAACTCCATACGCGAAACTTTATGATCTAGTATCATCATGTTTAGATCCAAGCGCTTCATTACTTAATCTCAGCTGCACAGTTTTACTACATGGTCAACGTGGATGTGGTAAAAAGACAACTGTTGAATGGGTGTCAGATCGTCTTGGAATTCATTTATATGAAGTAAATTGTTTTGATTTTGCTGGGGAGACTGATGCGAAAATTGAAACTTCTATTCGTGCTAGACTTCATAACGCTATCACTTACTCCCCGTGCGTATTTTTACTTAGACATGTAGAAGCATTAGCCAGAAAAAGTGCGGTATTAGAAACTGGTCAAGAGCCAACAGTATCAGTCACTTTACAAGATTGTTTTAAACAATTGGTAGGATCTTTTAAAAGAATTGGACATCCTGTCTTGGTAATTGGGACAACAAGTGATATTGAAAAGATACCTGCAAGTGTCATAGGTTGCTTCCGTCATCAGATTTCATTTGAAGCTCCCGCTGAACCAGCCAGATTAGCAATTTTGGAACAATTGACAATTGACACTCCATTGGCTCCCGATGTATCATTGTCATCGTTGGCTACTCAGACCGCCGCATTAGTTGCTAAAGATCTGACAGATTTAATAGCGAGAGCAGGAATCGCGGCACTTGAACGAGTCGAAAAAGGTGTAAAGAAATCGGATAAACAAGTGCAAGATGTCGATTTATTAAGAGCGGGAATAGCATTGACAGCAGCTGATTTCGAAACAGCTCTCGGAAAGGCTAGAGCATCTTACTCTGATAGTATAGGCGCACCCAAAATACCCAATGTAACCTGGGATGATGTGGGTGGTTTAGCGTCAGTTAAAGACGATATCTTGGATACGATTCAATTACCTCTGGAACATCCAGAGCTATTTGCCAGTGGAATGAAAAAACGATCTGGTATATTATTATACGGGCCACCTGGCACTGGAAAAACATTACTTGCCAAGGCAGTGGCCACTTCATGTTCTCTAAACTTTTTTTCGGTGAAAGGACCCGAACTATTAAATATGTATATCGGTGAATCCGAAGCTAATGTACGTCGTGTATTTCAAAGAGCGCGTGATGCAAAACCCTGTGTCATTTTCTTTGATGAACTTGATTCGGTTGCACCTAAAAGAGGTGAAAAAGGAGATTCTGGCGGTGTTATGGATCGTATTGTTAGTCAGTTACTAGCTGAGTTGGATGGTTTAGGTCAAGGAAGTGGAGCAGCTGATGTATTTGTTATTGGTGCAACTAATAGACCTGACTTGTTAGATCCTGCGTTATTAAGACCCGGACGGTAATTTACTATTATATTCGATTTTATTGATGGTATTAATGAATTAACAATTGCACCATTTATTAGATTTGAGAAACTACTTTATTTGGGAGTGAGTGAAGATCACGAATCACAGCTCAATATTATTCGAGCATTGACCAGAAAGTATGAATTTGGTTTAGTTATATTACATTTTTTTTTGAATTACCGAATTCAATTATCATATGTAAAATATACAGGTTTCGTTTGGCTTCTTCCTTGGATCTTGCTGTCGTGGCAAATAAGTGTCCATTTAATTATACAGGCGCAGATTTCTATGCTCTATGCTCTGATGCAATGTTAAAAGCAATGGCTCGAACAGCCGAGGCTGTTGAGACAAAAATTGGTAGATCTCGTGAATTTCGTATTATCTAGATATTTAAATACTTCTAACTCATTCTATTTATTAACACTATATCTAAAGCCGTTCTAAATGCAAATCCTCCACATGACAGAAAATGGACTGGCCCGTTAACATCACAATACTATCTTGACCATCTCGCAACACCACAGGATATCTACGTAGAGGTGACACAACAAGACTTTGAACGTGCCTTAAAAGAATTAGTACCTTCTGTATCAGAAAAAGAACTCGAACATTATCGGCTGGTTCAAAAACGGTTTACACAACAAGATGGAAAAGACAAACAAAATAATGATCAAGAAAATACGAGTGCACCTAATCACCAAATTCAACAACAGACTGCAGCGTTTGATATCGATTGGAATAATGATAATAATAGCAGTGGTGGTAACGGAGTCATAAATGAAGGATTTGGTAATGCCAGCAGTTCAGGTATTAGTAGTAATGCTAGTAACATTAGTAAAGGAAAAGGAAAGGCTTAAGATGTGCGCACATGTTTTACTTGTTTGACATTATAAGAAAATATAAGTGTTTCATATTACAAATCAACGTTTTTCCTTATAATTTATATATAAAGGATCTTTCCTATTACAATTTCCTAAATGAGCTCATTCTAAAATCATACAGATGGTGGCGTATATTTCCTATTAAAAATCCTCATTATTTATACTATCGCTATGTATATGGTCATGTACATTCTAACGATATATACATGCATATATACTTTGACGCGATTCAATTTTAAATAAAGTGGTTCTGTTCAAAACGTGTTTTCTAAATTTCTCGCTTTTTCAATTACTCCAAAGTTTTCGCTAAGAAAGTACTTTACAGAATTGAAATTAGGCTTTTTTCTTGATAGTTAATACTTTTTAACTTTACTTGGAGATAATATTTCAACTCTTCTTAAAGTTTTCACAATTCACATTTGAAAATGCTGAAAGTTGTTCTTTTCTTTTTTTTCTTAATTTTATTTGGTAAGTTTTTTTATACTGTTTTCAAATCCTAATGTGATATGATAAACTAACGAAATTTCATTATATATTCTAGTATTATATTACTTTCGAGCACAAATACTTCCATCGATTCTTCCTCGACTACAAAGTTATAGGCGCTTGCCTGCGTTCTTCTCTACAACTTCTTTTGAAACAGATATTGAAGACGGTTTGACTTCTGAAACGTTTGATTTATCACAAAACTTGCATGACGGAGATTCAAGAGCGGGTCTCGAAGACTCGGACGAAATAAAGAAGATTATGAAACAAGAGGGGATCGGGTTTGACCAAGCCCGTTTGATAAGGCAACAACAAAAATTCAAAACCAATAATATCGACCCGCAAACTGGGGTTCCAAAAGATCCGAAATTTGTGTCTTTTTCATAATTTATTATGATATGAACATTTGTTATTTATATTCGTATTTATTATGTAAATTTGATTCGTATTTAGTTATAATAATAGATGAGTTATATTATATATACTTATCAGATGCGATCACTAATTTGGTACTTGTAATAATGTAAAGAGAATAAATCCTTTCATTTTTTCCAAAAGGCCGACAATTTCGACTGTCCCGGCATCACACTATTCTTCTTTTTGCTAGTCTTTTTTGGCTTTTCTGAATTTTCAGTGAGAGGCTTTTCTGATTGCTGTTGCTGCGGCTTAGTTGTCATTGTTTTAGGTTTAGGTTTATAAGTAGGTTGTGGCGGTGGCGTTTCAAAATCATCCTCGGAATAAGATTCCGATTCATAAACATTCTCAACAACTAGGAAATATCAACAACATACATATTAATATATTTTTATGATGATTCGAGATAGCAGATAATATTCTTTTCAATTACCGTCATATCCACGAGAGTTTTTTGATGTCCTTTGTTTGGCAATTTTTCGTTTTGCACGTCGACGTTTCGGAATTGATTCTTGCGATGTTATTGTGGTTTGTTGTTCTTGTGATGGAATATATGTGATTGTTGATATTTCATCAATGTCCATAGCGTCACCACCACCATCATCATCATCAATAATATTTATTGAATCGTGATGTTGCTGTTCTTCTTTCATACAAGTGTCCTGCATTGATTTTGAATCCTCGTCAATAATACAACCATTGTTTTCCATTGTCATCTCATTCATGCTTGCCAATCGACGATCTCGTTCCTCCTCATTCTCCTCATCTTCGTCGTCTATATATTAATGTTTCTTAGTCATGCATATAACAAAAAAATGTTATTGTTATTTATTACCTGATATCTCCACAATAATCCTCTTCTTTGGTGGCATTTTACCAGCACGTTTATTATTATTATTATTATTATTGTTGTTGTTGTTGTTGTTGTTATTATTATTATTATTATTATCATCATTATTATTATAATCAACAACTGGTTCTTTTGACTTCTTCCCGGTGATTTTCGAGGCAGTCTTTGTCTTTGGTGATGTTTTTCCGTTAACTTTTTTGATGTTGAGCGATTTCTTATCAAGCAAAGCCTTTGTTGAAGTTTTCAATCTGGACGACGTTTGACTCTTTGACACTAGAGAGTTTTCAGCGTGCCGTTGTTGTTGTGAACTACTCTTATTTGATGGTTTCGAGTGTGCTGATGATGATTGTTGGTTAACAGTAGAAGTATTAATCGAATGAGGTTTTTTTTGAGAATCTTTGACTGTGATGTTTTTATTATTAATAATTTGATTTCTTAAATTATTGAAATTAAATTAGTTCAAAACCTTCCCTTAAATAAGCATACATAAAATTTGTAATTTTAGCTTACATTGTTGTCGGATCATTTACTGTTAATGTTCGAAATTCACGATTTGTAGGAACAACTACAGATGAATTCTAAGAATTATTTGTGAAAAAAGATTAGTTAATCACACAATTAGCAACGTTTTATTAAGACTAAAACTACTAACAATGGGCTTAGAGAGTTGAATACTGTATACATGAACACTTGACAGTGATTTAAATGCGCTTTTTGTGGCTATACATAAAAGAATTTCAACATTGCGAGTTAATGCGTTGTAATGCATGCATTTGAATGTAATTTCATAAGAAAATGACATACATTCAAGTTCTTCTTGGGGCACGAGGGTAACAAGCGACCGGTCATCTTGGGTTATTCCACAGAGATAGAAAATGGCGTGAACTCCTTTTTCAGAAGTTGATTGTGTATTTGCAAACTTCAAAAGTATTCTGCATTGTTGTATAAAGAAATAATTTATTTGCTATGATCGATCGTATCTCGTGAAAAGAAGTCACTCACTCACTGTTTAGCAATGTTCAGGTGTACGCCGAGATACTGGCCAAGGCATTTGTAAGAAACCTAGTTTGTAAAGTATTCCCCAATCAATGAATAAATGAAATTAAGCATACTCGTTCTTTTCTGTAAAAGAAGACGCATAAAGGCCTGGACGCGTAACAAGTTAACGGCCTCGTCTATAAACTTTATTTTTACGTACAACACGTTCCTCTTCAAAAATGAGTGAATTGAGCACTTGTAGGTATTTGTCGAAAGAAGACATTGTATGTATAGACCCTTTAAGGTAAAAAAGGAACAAAAATTTGTAAAGAGAACGCGAACTTTATTTGCCTGTAAATAATTAATTATAAAACAAACGTGACATACAATGGATGTTGATCACTCCTAAGTTTTTACGCTTAGATTTTATTTACAGATCTTTTACTTTTGTCGAGCTAAATATGGCGGTAAGCTCAATTTACTATGTCGAATAGTTCATTCTAAGGCATTATAAAATTGTATTTCTCAACTTAAAATGTTTCATTTAGTTTGATCGACAAAAAGACGAAAAATTAGTTTTTGAAACTAGCGAGGATGTTAAAGTGTCAGTATTTAGTTAAAAAATCTATTTTTAAATAAAAGTAAGCTTAATCATTAACGGGGGTTTTTTTTGTTTGTAATTACAGAGTGCCAACATTTGATTCTATCGGGTTAAAAGAAGACCTTTTAAGAGGGATTTATGCCTATAGTGAGCACCCTTTTTAGATAATCATAAATTTGAGATTTACAAAGACCCTCTCGATATAACGACCTCTTGATATACAACGACCACTAAGTAAATCGCGTTATAAGGAACCAAAATTTTACAGAAGTATAGTAAGATCGTTATATAAACATAGTAATTTCGATATAATGAACATTTTAAAATTTTTCTCCGTGCCCGGAGGCGTTTCTTATATCGAGAGTGCCTTTGTACCGAGAAATGTGAAGTAAATTTTATTTATTCAATTAAAATATTTTTGATCTTGTCAGATTTTGAAAAGCCCTCAGCTATTCAACAAAGGGCCATAGTTCCTATCATGAAAGGACGTGATGTGATTGCTCAAGCGCAATCCGGCACTGGTAAAACAGCAACCTTTTCCATTTCCATTTTACAATGTATCGACACAACAATCCGAGAGACTCAAGCACTTGTATTATCACCTACAAGAGAATTAGCGACACAGATTCAGAGTGTAATTCTAGCACTTGGTGACTACATGAATGTCCAGTGCCATGCTTGTATTGGGGGTACAAGTATCGGCGAGGACATTCGGAAACTCGATCACGGACAACATGTGGTCTCCGGGACACCAGGCAGGGTATTCGATATGATCCGACGTAGAAATCTTCGTACTAGACATATCAAAATGCTAGTACTAGACGAGGCAGATGAACTATTAAATAGAGGATTCAAGGATCAAATATATGATGTCTATCGATACTTACCCCCGAATACACAAGTTGTCCTGTTGAGTGCTACTTTACCTTATGATGTTCTGGAAATGACCACAAAATTCATGACGGAGCCAATTCGTATTCTGGTGAAACGTGATGAATTGACACTGGAAGGAATCAAACAGTTTTTCGTGGCTGTTGAACGCGAAGAATGGAAGTTTGATACTTTATGCGACTTATATGATACTTTGACTATTACTCAGGCTGTCATCTTTTGTAATACACGGCGAAAGGTAAAGCGTTTAATAGCGATTCAATTATCATCACATTTAATATTATTATTTTATTGTCTATTGTTCTATTAATAGGTTGATTGGCTGACTGATAAAATGCGAGAAGCAAATTTCACAGTTTCCTCTATGCATGGAGATATGCCACAAAAAGAACGGGATGCAATCATGCAAGAATTTCGACAGGGTGCGAGGTATTTATTTATTTATTTTTATCAAAATGTTACGTATTTTAATATTTTCCATTTTTAATATTTATATTTCTAATTATATTGTTTTAGTCGAGTGCTAATCACGACAGATGTGTGGGCTCGCGGAATTGATGTGCAACAAGTTTCTCTAGTGTAAAGATACTTTTTTTAGTTAGTTGATTATATTTACTTGGGAGACTAATTAAAATTTAATTATATAGTATAAATTATGATCTGCCCAGTAATCGTGAACTTTATATTCATCGTATTGGTCGGTCAGGACGTTTTGGAAGGAGAGGTAATTATCAGATATCAAATATTATTTATGAATTTTATTAATCTGAGATCGACATTATATATACAATTTACCGTACATTATGATGCAATAGGTGTTGCTATCAATTTTGTGACATCAGAAGATGTGCGTATTCTGCGTGATATTGAACAGTATTATAGTACACAGATCGATGAGATGCCTATGAACGTACAGGATTTGCTGTAGATCTTTGTTATGTTGGCACGGATGATAATGATGCGGTATTAGTGATTTATTAGTTTCTAAAAAGTTTATTTTGGTGTCGTTGTTCTTTATTGGGATGTAAGAATGATAATAGATTATGGTTGGTTGGTTGATTGATTGATTGATTGATTGATTGATTCATTCATTGTTTGTTTGTTTGACTAGTAATAGCCAAGAATGGAATATTTTGTTTGATTGACTAGTAATAGTCAAGAATGGAATATTTTGTTTGGATCATATAAAATACACGTACCAATAACAATTCTTGGCAATTGGTTCCTTTGAGCCAAATAATGAACATTCTTTTACACTTCTGCTACAATTGTTATTATTAAGATGGAATCGTATTATAAAAATGATACACTTGAGCTTTATCAAATACGCCAACTTTTGTACCACAAATTTCGCATTCCACCGGAAAGTAGATATCATTGTCATTGATGTGATTTGACGATGATGTCGAAATGACTTTACAGTTTTCAACGAATATTGCTCGATATTGGGTGGTATATATTACGTGTCTTTATTGTTATTTTGGAGGCGAAGTTTTTGACCGAGAATAACGATAATAATTGAATGAATGAATGTATTATTAGATAATTATGATTTCATATATATATATATTACTACTTGGCGTTAATACCTCTGTGTATGGTAGCTAAGTGGAGTGAAGCATAATGGACACGAAAGAATTGCGTCTGTTTGCAATTCGGATTCCTTCAGAGACTTTTTATTGTCTTTAGTTATTATATTCTCTAATTTAAATATATTTTCCAATTTAAATATAATAAAAATTAGAATTGCGAAAAACAAAAATTAATTACTTGAAAATTTTCTCTGCATCCAAATTTCATCTTTCTCGTCCAAATCAGGGTCATACAAAAGCTCGTCATTACTAGGTTTCTTGCACTTTTCGATTGTAGATTCTTGGAGAAAAATTTAAAAGTTCATTCAACATTGTATTTTTTTGCTTAAATAAAAATAGAAAAATACTTTGCAATTCTTCCTCTTCTTCCTCTTCTTCAGAATCGAAGTAACTCTCATCATAATGCTGCTGTTCTTGTTCGTCGGATTCCGGATTGTCATTTATCTTGTGGCCTCCTGACGACCGCGACATTTTTCACTGCATTCACACATTGAGGTTACAAATCATATGGTCCATTTTGGGTATAGTATACAATACATGTGGTATCTTATTATATATTATACTACCAATAGCCCATAGTGTTTGGCTATATATATACAACATGTAACAAATAAACATTATATACAACGTGTAACAGATAAACACCTGAACACAAATAAACATTATATACAACATTCTGTCGTTAAAAAACTGGACTGATAAAAATAATTTGTAATTACCTTTCAAAATTTAACGGTTTTCATGTTGAATTTATCTAGATGTTATTTTCTACTCTACTTTCATAGAATCTATTCTAACTCACAATAAAAAGTACACCAGCTTTCGCTAGCGCTACTACAAGCAAAACAAAATCGCCCAGAAAATCCAACTACTCGAATGGCCGTAACTTATCAACCAAAACGCAACTCCATCTCCACCCCACCGCGCGAAGAATACAAATACGTAAGACCAGATACAATAGACGAAGATCTCTACTGCTCAATTTGTCACGACGTCTATGACATTGTGAAACGGACAAGACGCTGCAAGCATTTATTTTGTCATTCTTGCATTGTTCAAGCACTAGCCAGTAACCGAAAGTGTCCCATATGTAGGGCTCCTTGTAAGGAGAGTGAGCTACAGCCCGCGGTTAGGGTTCAGATTGGGTTGGATCAGTTGAGCGTGTATTGCACGTACTCTCCTGACTGTGAGTGGCAAGGAACACGCGAAGCGCTTCGTCAACATTTGCAGGTGTTTATTTAATTATTATTATTATTCTCGCTGAAAATATCATAATTGTAATTTATTTATATTGATATTATTTTTATGTTCTTCTTTTTAGTTAATGTGTCAGTTCATCCCTGTAAATTGTAACGAACACGAGGATCACCCTCACTGTAAGGAGGTTTTTTTAAGAAAAGAAATAGAAAAACATCGTCAGGAGTGTACCTTTAAAATGATGGCGTGTCCGTTGAAATGTCCCAAAAAGTTTTCTAAAATGGAAGAGGTTAAGGTAAATAATTAATATCTTATATGTAAATCTCATATCTCTTAATTTATTATGAATTTATCTACCTAAAATCATACACAGGAACACTGTGAGGAAGACTGTATAAATCGTAAGGTCACTTGCAACCGATGTAAAGTGACGATATTATGCTATCAACTAGATGATCATGACACGATATGTCTTGGAAAAATAATAAAATGTCCACACAGAAATATTCTCGGAAGTTTTGGGGGCTGCACGGAAGAATTCGAACGAAAACAATTATCTGAACATTTAAAAACATGTAAATTTGAGCCATTCAAAGAAGCATTTCGTGGAATAAATATGTACATGATGACATTAGAGCGGAAAATAGAATTAATACAGCAAGAATATAAGGAAGAATTAAGTACACTATCCACGCTGAGATTATGTGCTGCCGATGTGAGGAGTACAGAACAGCTTCGAAATATTCTTAAATATAATCCTGCTGTTCGATCGCTTCATCTGATCGACTTTCAACCGGGACCACATTGTCTAATGTTGATGGACGTGATGATGGCAAATGAAACGGTTGAGAGTATCAATCTAAGAGGAAGTGAGATTGAGAAAACGGGGGCTGTGTTACTTGGGAAAGCGTTAAAGAACAATCATACAGTGCAAACTTTAATTCTCGCCGATAACAGTATTGGCGATCAGGGTGTAGAATATTTGTCAAAATCATTAGAGTCAAACAAGACACTTCGATATTTGGATTTGGCAGGAAATAATATTGGAGATAAAGGAATGGAACGTTTCTGCCGATTTTTGACATCCAATTTCACTATAGAGCAGCTTGATCTCTCTTGGAATAATATTCGTAGTAAAAGTGTCGAAAATCTAATACCTGTGCTCGAACACAAACGATGTAATATACGAATTCTTGAGCTTGGCAACAACGAAATTGGTTATAAAGGTGCTGAATCCATTGCAAAGACCCTAGAAGTCAATCAATCTCTCATTTCTCTTGATTTAGACCACACTAAAATTGGGACTAAGGGATGCGAAGCGATCGCTAAAGCTTTAGAAAAAAACAATACTCTGCAGAAATTGATACTGGCCGAAAATTACATTGAAGATCGAGGTGCCGAAGTGCTCGCCGATGGATTACTATTAAATTCCAGTATATCTATTGTAGACCTTGAAGGGAATATGATTGGTGATGTAGGAGCTAATAATATCGTTAAGGCAATGGATAAATCTGCTGCTTTGGCATTTGCTCAAAGTCGTGAATTTGGAAATATGATGCGAACAATTTATCTTCGACGAAATCAAATTAGTCGGATTGGATTACGGAATGCCACAAAGTTTGTAAAGTATGTTAGAGTTATAAGTGATCGCGGTGAGAAGTGATGATCAGAGAATGTATTTTTGGATTTATGCATACCTTTATCTTTTATTTATTTTATTAGATAAAGTGGACAATTATGCGTTATAATTATAATACTGTATTTACCAATTATTTTCATGAAGGGTTGGTTCGTTCTTCCTTACATTACTTTTACATTTGGTATATTTATTCCTTTTAAGCTTTGACTGTTCTTATTCTACCTAGCCACCCTCTTTTTTGTATATCATATTTTGCATTAGAATATTTTACATATTCTTTATCATTATTTATATTACCACACACACTATATCATCAATCTTCATTATTGATGCATACTGTACATATCTTTTTAAAGTCACCGCATATATTTGCGATTAAGATAGAATTTATAGAGTAAACAAGTTATTTATTGTTGATCTATTTATTTAATGATGATAAAATGAAAGTTGTTTATTAATAAATTAAGTAAATACAAATGAATTGGTTATTCGATATACTAAACTCATCAATATATGTCTGCATAACATCGAAGTGCTATAACAATGACAATAGTAATAATAATAATAACAATAATAATAATAATAATAATAATAATAATAATAATAATAATAATAGCTATCTCGCACCAACAAAAAATTTTAACTATCCGACAGTGAACCTTCTGATTCTGATGGTGTTTCGTAATCATCATTCAGTTTCTTTTCCGGTGCTTTATTGATTTCATTATCATCTTCAATTTCTCGATTCTGATGCTGTTGTTCCTCTTTTTTAACTTTTTCCAAAAAATTTCTTTCATCTTGAATCTTAAATTTGTAATATGGATTATACTCATTCCACGGCAAAAGAAAACTGTATTTCGGATCGTCGATGTGTTGTGCACGAATTTTTGATTCAATAGACGGGCCACTTTTGGCAATGTAGGCTGCGAGCTCATCGATCACGAGCTGAATCTCGGGTGATGGTACACTTAAACGAGGAGTAATTTTTAGTCTACAATATAAATTGATACTCAAAGGGAGTATTCTAGAATAACATAATAAAACTCACACAGCAGGTCCGTAAGGTTTAGGTGGAGGTTGAGCTCCAGAAGAAGGCTTAGACGTATTTATTCCATTCGGATGATGATGATCTAGTATTTGTCCGTTTTCCTTCTTTACACATTGCCCTTCTTTGGAATCAACTACCTCATCGGTTATATTCTGTTGATCCAAAATCTGTGGCGATTTTTCATCACTTGTTTCAACTTGTGGTGGTAGTTCACTCACTGCTTCTTCTTCATCATCATCCTCTTGGCTTGATTCACTTTCGTCGCTGCCATTACCATAAGCAAATAACCCGGTTTGCAAGAGCAATCTGACATGTTTATAATATGGATACAATGGATCGTCTTTATTCAGAAAACTGAAGCTCGGATTATTCGCCTGTTTCGCTTCCAGTACAATTTCTATTTGTGGGTCATTACTGGTATTGAGAAATCTTGCGGTTCTTTCAATTATTTCATCGACTCTTTCGCTTTTCGGCTTTTGAAACAAAGGTAAAGTTTAATAAAGGACGATGAATTTAGAAACTAAAATATTTAATTTATATAATTAATAATACCGTAACCATCTTTCGCGGTACAACAAATTTGGGCGTATATTCAGAGTTCTCGATAGCATTTACTTGCTTTTCTGATTTTTCTTCTGTAGAGATACCAAATAACATATATAAGACGTAAACTTCAATCATTTGATTATATTTGTAAGAATCAAATTACCTATAGTCTCTTGTTGTTGTTTGTCTTCTGAATATTCATACGCGTATTCTCTATCCTCCTCTTGCATTCTTCGTCTCTTCCTTTTTTCTTCTACTCGGTAATTTGATAAAATACAAAACTCAATACAAATATAACATCCGACTAACTGATTCTCTAAAAGAATGATTACCAATGTACACATCTCGTTCTTCCTCCGAGAAATCGTACATTTCCTCCGCTTCAGAATCCAAATCCGCCCACCGCTCTTCATCACACAACTTCTCCTCTTCAATTTCTTCTTCAGTCTGCGAGAGACTATAAATCACTTTGCGAAATTGTTCACGATCGTCAAGTAGATTTCGCGCGTCATATCTATTATTTTTTGAATATTAAAACGCGCGATATAATTGAGCGAGCGTTTTAATATAGAAATTAAAATAGATAAATCAGCGATCTTAGTATATTATAATGATAGAGAGCCACTGTGGCCTTTCTATCCGACCAAATTCTCTGGGTTATTAGCCAATATAGCCTCATAACTGCCCATTGGGATATACCATACTACTTATTAGAGAAAAATAACCGATCCGGCAGTAGTAGAAGTAGAAAAGCTGTTGATTGATCTTCTTAGTAGGGCTCCATATTAATTCATTCATTCATGATTGACGAACCCCTCTTCTTTATACTAATTATTTATTATTTTGTATGTAAATATATTTTTGTGAGCTGTATCTCTCACTCTCGACATTGTGTGCTACCTTCAACAAACCTCTAAGGAAAAGTTAGTTTTTGAGTTGTTACGCGTCACATAAAAAACAAAAATTCAATCAACGGTGGTTATTTTTCAAGTGAAGTAAGTTTAAAAAAAACCACTCGAGATTTCGTAGTGTCACGCACTGTTTTTTCTAACTTGTTCGCTCTGCGCTTACCTATCCAATAAAATCCGGTTCTCGGTGGTGTCCTCGCCACGCCAGGGAATCAAGAGTTCACCATCGTTGATTTTTTTGGCCATTTCATCATCACGGAATGCTTTTGCTTCATAGCCAAACACTAAAAAGTCTTCGTAGTCAGGCGGACTGCTTGTGCGCTGTTTTTTGCGTTGATGTCTGTTTCGGCGAGCTCGGACCCTGTTAGCAGAGGAAATCCGTGTTGGTGGTCCTCCCTCAAGTTTATCTTTGTCTTCTTGAGAAGAAGGTTTCTCAGGTAATAAGGTCTCGCTAAAGAACATTGGTGTTGACATACTAATACTGCTTTGCTATATCGATCGACTTGAAAATACTGTATTAAAAACATGTGACTTAATTTGATCACACAATGTGAAAAATCTGGTTGGGCAATCTCTGACGCGTATTTAAAATTTGTTCGCGTTTTTTGCGATAACTATGGATAGGACAGACAATGACGAAGACAGTTTTCTTCAATATCTAAATAGTCTTGAGGATAATGGGAACAATCAAAGCAGCAGCGATATACCAACAAGCTTTAAAACGCCGCAGATTTTAAAGTCACAAAAGAATGACAGGAATTACTTCGGAGTAAAGTCACAAGCAGTTATTCAGGCATCTATTTTTTTGACTGTTGCAAAGCAATACATATATTTTATGTTTTTTCTTTATTTGAACAAACAATAAAGCTTAATGCTAAACTTCTAGAAAAGAACCAATACTATTACCGTACCAAAACCTTTTAAATTTTTGACGGCTGAACGTGCTCAAAGAAACGAAGGTATATGTAATGTGTCTAATGACGCAAAGTCACCATATACTCCGTTAGTTAAAAGAATTCAAGCGTACTTGGATGAAACACCGGACCGGTTTAAACCACAACCGGTGTCGAAGGCAAATAAAAACATTAATATTAATTTCAATTCAAAATATGCAATCAGATTATTCATTCTATTATATATTAACAACAAAATAGCCTGTTGAGCTGCCACAATATAAATATTCGTCGACCGTTGCTAAATCTCCTTTTCTATTAACCAAAATAAGAGCTAAACCGACTTCGTGAGTAATAATCGAAAATAGTTCATTAAATGGAAATCTATGGTAATTGTAACCAAGACGATTTTTTAATATTAGAGTGCTGCCAACCGAAGAACGTGAAGCTATTGAAGCTGAAAAACACGAATTTAGGGCGAGGCCTGTAAATCGACGAGTATGTCTTCATTTTGTTTAATCAAATTAAAATTTTTTCCTAGCTTCCAAAGGAATAATCCACTTTTTCATAGATATTTGAGTTTGCGGGTGAATTAGGAGTTCCGACGATCGAAAAGCTCATTCCAACGATACCAGAATCGCCAAAAATAACCAAGCCCAAACCAGTACCACCTAGAAAGCCATCTCCTCCGCATCTCGTCAAAGCGAATCCAGTGCCCGATTATGATAATCCTTTTAGGCCGGTCATTGAGCATCGAAAATTGTTCCCGCCCGAATTTTCGTTGCCAGGTGATGAAATAACAAAACGAAAAGTGTGGGATCGAGAGGAAAGGATTAAGCGAGATTTGGAGGAACAGGAAAGAGCAAGAAGATTTCGAGCGCAACCTCTTCCAAGTGATTCTCCCGATGTTAGTAAATAGCATGTATTTTCGTCATTTGTCAACAATTACTTATTGTGATGTCCATGATCTATTTTTCACCCAGCATTTTCCAAGACCACCGCATCAAACACCAACACAACCAAATCCTTTTATTTTACAAACAGACATACGCGGAGAAGTATATCAACAATATTTTCAAGAAATGGTGAATCGTTCGGAACAAATCGAAAAGGAGAATAAAATATTCCACGCGAGGCCGGTTCCTAATTTCGACCAGGTCATTCCACCGCCCAAACCCGAAAAACAAAATCCTACTGAGCCTGTGGAATTCAATTTTTTGACCGATTTACGAATTGAGAAACATAAACAAATTGAGGAAGAACGCAAAAGGAGAGGAACGGAGGAAAAGATGCTCAAAAAGGAGAAACAGAGAGAAGAAGAGGTATATCGATTTTTTTTTACTTGCGATTTTTTTTGGCATGATAAGTGATAAATAGTTATCTTTTTTATAAATAAGGTTAGAAGAGGAGCTGAAATTCGTAAATTGCGCTCAGAATTAGTACATCATCCTGAACCAATCAGGCGGTATACTCCTCTGAAAATCGAGCCATCAAAAAAAAGACTTACAAAAGCAACATCTCCTCTAATTGGCGAAAAGCGACGACGATATTTAGAAGAATCATCGAATCTTTCAAATCTTTCATTCTTTTCACCTCTTAAATCGACAAAAACATCAACAATAATGAATGATTATAAATACAACTACGATCAAGAGCAGTTGCAATTGACAAGCATCTCTGAAGAAAATAACAGCACGCAAACTTCGTTGCAACAAGAAAATTACGATCAACTGCAACGATCTCCGTTTACTGCTCGTACTGCTACTGCAACTGCAAAACTAATGGAATTGAATACTATTGATGAAGAAAACCTCTCGGAACTGTCTGAAGAGTTCAGAAATCTCTAAATTGATAGATTGGATTAGTGATTTTATTATCAGTCAATGAAAATGTCCCCTGAATTGCATATAATTATAATTTAGATCATTTTTTTGACTTGTTGGCGTTTAATATTCACGAAAAATTCAAGTAAATTTATGAAACTTTATTTTTGTAAACTCAAAAATAAATTTCTTTTAATAATAGGTTTCTATTAACCTATCAAATAAAAATATAGGTGACGATTTTTCTCAAATATAAATGATTGTTAAGTAAAAGTAAAATTTATTCTTAATTGATTTTATATTCATTCACTTTATATTCTTTATTTAATTGTAATAAGTTGATATTTGTTTCTTGATTTGATGATAATTTCTTGATTTTTTGTGATTTTTATAAATTATTTTTTCTGTTCCTATTTTTTTTGTTGAGTGATTAAATATTTAATATCTTGTTTTTAAGTCACATTTGCCAATTTCATAATCATCAGTTTTTTAAATTTTTTTTATATTTTGTATATAATAATAATATATCATATGATTTTTAATGTGAACCAATAAAAATATAATACATAAAATGTTCAAAAAGTTATTTACTTGTTGAGTAACATTATTATTTTTTGTTTTTTACAAGTAACTATTCTTATATTCAATCTTTGTAATAGTTTTTTCTCTTAAAATTGACATTATTAATAATAATATCATTTTTATTTTTTTTATTAAAAGAAAAATATCTTTTATTAAGAAATTTTTAGAAAAAAAAATCAATAATGATTATATAAACAATATAAATAATATTATATAATATATCAGGTGAATTTGAATAGACTAAGTCTTATAATATAGTGTCTGGTAAAAATATCACAGCACTAATAATTTTTGATAAATTATCTGTAAGTTTCTAAAATTTTATATATATATAGTACATTACAAACACTGATTATTGATATCTTTTTATTGATTGATAGAGATTTTATATCAAATATTATATGTTCATAAACTTTCATAATACAAGTATAATTAATTATTTCATAATATATATTCTGATATTCAATAATCTAATTCTTAACATTCAATGATTTGATTTGAATAAAAATATTACTGTTCAATTTATCTTGGCCAAATGAATTGAATAATAGTATTTTTGTTCAAATTAAATAACTGAATATCAAAAATTTGCATCTTAAAGTAACAACTTTATTTTTTTGATATAACAAAAATAAATCAATTAATTTAGAACATGATATTTTGATTTTTCATAATCTGAATCAAATAAAAATAATTTGTCTTGGTCAGACTAATATTATTTTTATTCAAATAGGATTATTAAAAATCGAGATATATATATATTATATTCAATTCATTTTTAGGTGATTAATTTCTAATAAAAAATTAATTAATAAATTATGAATCAGTTACTTTAGTATGCAATATTTTGACATCTAGTAATCCAATTTGAGTGAAAATATTATAATTTAATTTGTCTAGATTAGACAAATAAAATTCTGTTCAAATTAGATCACTGGATATTGAAATATTATGTTCTAAAATAATTAATTTATTATATTTAAAGTATGAAAGTTTATGAACATGTCATATTTGATATAGAATCTATTAATCAATAAAAAGATATCAATAATCAGTATTTGTGATATATATATACTATGCAATAAAATTTCAATGATCTATATATGATCAATTAAAAATTATCAGTGTAATAATATTTTTATTAAGTACTATAAATTGAAATTATCTAATAATAAATATTTTTCTTAAAACTTGTTTTTTAAATTTATCTATTAATTTATTATTTTTATTATTTTTTTAGTTTACTTTTTATTATACTCATCTTTCTTTTTATATACATATATATATATAAATATATTAATAGTATCAAATCAAAATAAATACTTCAAATATTATCTAATAATTATTAAAAAATACAATCAAATTCTTTTATAATTATTACTTTCAGAAAAATAAAATTTGATAATTATAAAGAAAATATAATTATAGAAAGATTTTTTACTATATTTATATATAAATGAAAAAGCAAAATAGAGTAACTATAAATAAATATAATTATAAAAAATTTAATTATACTAAAATAATATTAAGTTAAATTTTGATAATGAAATATTAAATAAATATGTTAAATCAAGTTTTAATATTAGTTTATTAAAATTTTTGAATAATAATCAATTTATAAAAAATTACAAGAATTAAAACTTAATATATTAGAAAAATTTATCAAAAATATAAAATAATCAAATATATATATATATATATATATATATAAGTAATAAAAGAACAGAAATAATTTTATATAAAACATATTCTTTTTGATTTATAAAATAATTATTATTAATAATATAATAATTATTAGAAAATAAAAAATTATTACAAAGAATAAAAAAAATATTAAAATAACATTTCTTTTAAAAAAATACAAAATTACAAAAAAATACTATTATTACTAATCACAAAAATATTTATTATCAAAATAGTAAAATATAATAATACAGAAAAGATGAAAAAAATATTATACTTGCTTAAAAACAAAATAAAAATATATTAAAATCTTCAAAACTTATACTAAAATTATAATACTTTACTAAATAGAATTTTTAATAATAAAGTATTTTTTTTAAAAAAATTAGAAAAATAAATACCAGTTAAAAAAAGACTTAATTTTGATAAATTTTATAATAAAATATAGTAAAATATAGTAAAATATAATAAAAATAATATTTTTATTATATTTTATTATGAAATTTATCAATAAGTGTCAACTAAAATTTTTTTAAATTGCAAATTTATTTTCTATATTTTTAAATATATTTTTATAAATTTTTTTATACTTGCTTATAAAAAATATTTTTAAATAATTTTTTATAGCTATTTAACCAAGATAATTTCTAGCTCACTATCTTTAATATGTGATTTTACAAAATATTATTATATTAACACACTTTGTGATTTTAAAAAAGTTTGTTTTCATCATTTTAAAGAATATAATACCAAATTTTTGTAAATTTCTTATTAAGTTATAGATAAAAAATATAATTATTTCTTAATTAAAATAACTTTATTAAATAAAATCTAAAATATATATAGTAAAAATTAAAAATTAAAAATAATATAACAATATTAAAATTTATTAATTAAATATAATAAAATATGAATTTTCTTTTTATATAAAAGTTTTTAATTTTACTAATAAATATTTTTTATTTTTATATTAAAATAAAGATAATATTATTATATAATGAATTTTGATTAAATATTTTACTGGATCATTTATATTTAATATTATTAAATTATAAATATCTCAAACATGAATTTGTATAGTTGACAAAATATAATTTGAACATGTATAAAAGCAACATGTATCATAGTTATTAAAATTAGATTAGAACAAGTTTTCAATAGTAATATTTCTAATTATTATCTTATAGTTAGTTATTATATATTTTTAATTATTCATACAATCAAAGTTTGCACTTTATATAGAGTAGGTAGGCAAGCACAAACTTCTCTCTATATTCTTTAACAAAGTATTCTTGTTTTTTGTATAATTACTTCAGCATATTTGCTATAAGTGTTATATAATTCTTGAATTAATATTATAGTAACTTAAGCATGTTTACCAGAAGTATTATATAAGATATTATTTTAATATTAGATTCTCTGAACATATTTGTAACAAAATCTATTGAATATTATATTAAATAAAAAAAATCATTATTATAATTTATAAATCTGTCTTTGAGATTATATTACTAATAACACATTACTCATAAATTTATCTTTAATTTTATATTGCTGATAATATGAATATTATAATCTTTATATCTTTAACTTTGAAATTTTGCAGACACTTTCTAGCTGTCCAGATTAATGCATTAAAAGAATATAATTGTTATTCATCTTTAAATAATTTTGTTATTAATACATTAATATATTTAGTATTTATTCATATTCAATCTAATATAAAGTATTATTAATACTTTAAATTATTGTAAAAATATTGAAAGTTTTCTTTGAATATTTCTTTAAATTTTATAAATATCTTTGAGTATTTCAAAAATCAATCAAAATGATAATAATATTATATATTTTAACATATATTTTTTTTTAGATTTTTAGGTTTAATCTGATAAAGTTGTTTTAATTACATATAAAGTCAATTATTTTTTTATAATTAAAATATATAAAAAAATAATTGACTTTATATATTATTAAATAGCTTTATCAAATTAAATCTAAAAAATCTGAAAAAAATATATTGTCACTATTTGATATTTTGATTATATATAAAAAATTATGTGACATAATTTTGATAATTATTTATATTTCCATTTATATTTATTTATAATTTTATTTTTAATTGAATTATTTAATTTACATATAATTTATTAAAATACCAATTAATTATTTTTAATATTGTATCACTTATTAATTTATTTTACTATTATAATATTATTGAATCTAAATTTATCTTATTTTAAATTAATTTTAATTAATATAGTGCTAATATCACTCTAATTTAAATTGTATTGCTTAGATTAAATTAATATTATACTTATTATTTCTTGATATTACACTTCTTCCAAATTAATTTTATAATTGTTTTTAAATAACATTATTCATTATATAGATCTGTATTATATTTATATATATTTAAATAAATATAATTTATCATAGAATAAAGTAATTCAGAAGTAATTAAAAAGTAATTGTAAAGTAATTTACAAGTAATTTAGTAGTAAATTTGAAAGTAATAAAAGTATAAAAATTAACTAATATTTCTAAATAATTTATTATTTATTTAACTTTGATTTATTATTTATTTAACTTTGACTTATCCAACTAGTGAAAGTCATCTTTTGTATTTTAATAAATCATTCACATTTTTGAATTATAAAATACTTGTCTAACTAATGGAAATATTAGAATCTATTTCTTTTTATACTCTCTCCTAATCATTTAGTATTTAACTCTCTCAAGTACATGAGGGTGAGTCAACAGAAACCAAGCAAATTATATATGTAATACATATATAATTTGCTTGGTTTTTGTTGACTCACCTTTGCATACAGTTATTATTATTATTTTTATATAATTCTTAATTAATTATTATAATTAATTAATAATAATAACAATATGTTAAAATATGTAATATTATCTTTATTTTAATATAAAAATAAAAAATATTTATTAGTAAAATTAAAACTTTTATATAAAGAGAAAAATCTATATTTTACTATATTAATTAATAAATTTTGATATTATATTATTTTTAATTGTTACTATATATATAATTTTATAATTTGTTAGTTATTATAGAAAAAATTAACAAATATTTTTTATTTTTATATTAAAATGAAAGTTATAATTTATATTTTAATATATATTTTTTGAATTTTTTAAATTGCATTATTACAAAAATTTTTTATAATTAATTTTATATTTTAATTATAAAAAATTTTTATAATTAATTTTATATTTTAATTATAAAAAATTTTTATAATAACTTTAAAACTAGAATATTTTTATTAATTAAATATAAAAAATTAGAAAAAATATATATAATAGCTTGCAAAAATAATATATCATTTTCAAAATTTATTAATAAAATATAATAAAATATTGAGTTTCTTTCTTTATACAAAAGTTTTAAATTTTACTAATTAAAATTTTTTATTTTTATACAAAAATACAAATAATAATCCATATTTTAACATATATTTTTTCAGATTTTTATATTTAATCTGAGAAAGTTTTTCTAATTACAAAGTAATTTGATTAATTTTTTTATATATTTTAATTACAAAAGATTAATTAATTTACTTTGCAATTAGAAAATTTTTCTTAGATTAAATATAAAAAATCTGAAAAAAATATATGTTAAAATATGAATTATTTGTATTTTTGTATAAAAATAAAACTTTTAATTAATAAAATTTAAAACTTTATATAAAGAAAAAAACTTGTATTTTATTATATTTATTAGTAAATTTTGAAAGTAATGCATTACTTTTATAAGTTATTGTAATAATGATTAAGAAGAATAAAATACTAAAACAAATTTATTAATAAAATATAATAAAAAAAATTTTTTTCAGATTTTTAGATTTAATCTGACAAAGTTATTCTAATTGCATATAAAATCAATAATTTTTTTATAATAAAAACATATAACAAAATTATTAACTTTATATGTTATTAAAACAATTTTATCAGATTAAATTTAAAAGTCTAAAAAAATATATGTTAAAATATATTTATTACATTATTTTTGACAATAAAGAAAATTAACTGTATATATATTATTATAACAAAAAAATATTAATTATTATAAAAAAATTAAATAACAATTCCCGAAAAACTCAATGTTCTCTATATATAGTCTTTGTTATTCTTTTGTTCAAAAACCAACTATAGATCTTAAATTTTGTTGATAAACAGGAATTTTGTTTCATCCATACAAAATAAAAAATGTCAAAATTCAAGTAATCAAATTATTTTTAAATGGGGTTGATGTTATATTGCAAATTTTTAAACTTTCAATTAACTTTGGTTGTTTATCATGGTAATGAATACATCAATATATAAAACTAAAAACTCCGAAAAAAATAATCGGTATATTAATTATAAATTTTATTTTTGAAACAAAACATTCACTCACGCTTTTGCGTAATCGATAATAAATGTTTAGATATGCATGGCAATTCAATTTCCACAAAATTTTATTACCTTTTTTATAATAGAAACAAATAAAACTCCACACTATAGTTGTAATGGCCCAAGCAGATAGTAGTATCTAACAAACGGGAACCTTCTTAGTACTTAGAATAAATATGGAAAATTGAATATCCTCACAATTTTTTGTATTTTGCATGGAATAATGATTATACTTTGCCGGTAATAAAAGGATGCAATAAAGCTTCCCTAACCGTCAATCTCTTCTCCGGATTAAGATTTAAGCACTTTTCGAGCAAGTCGACAAAGGCTGTTAATAGACGAAAATCTTCGTCCATCATGTGAGACGTTTTTGAAAGAAGTCGCATTTTTAAGTCTCTTGTGGGTTTGTTAATAACGAAGGTTTTAATGACCTCCTGAAGGAGAAATTAATATTAAATTAATATAAGATTCAGTATTAGTACGTATTTTGCGAAAATAATTTATTATTTACCTTGTTACTTATTCTATCTGTCTCATTTGCTAAGAAATTTAATTCATGATCAAAGTGTTGATCTACAAATTGTCCTTTTCTAAGCATTTTATTCGGAAATTTGCCCTTTAATTCCATCATCAATTTTAGCATTTGGTTGTTGCTTCGTCCGGGAAATAGTATTTTGCCCGTATATAGTTCATATAGAGTGCAACCAACCGACCACATATCAAGGGCGTAGTCATACGGGAGCCCGAGAACTAAATAATAAGATTAAGAATAAGTAAAGAAATAATATTAACGCCAAATAAAGAAACTTACTAATTTCAGGCGCCCTATAGAATCTACTGACGAGATACGGTGTGATATCATTTTCAGACGCGTCAGATGCAGAACCAAGATCGCACATTTTAAGTGTATTCTTTGATTCACTCACCTAATAAACATATTATAATTAGAATTGATCGCACATTTAAATTGATATCTATTCAATATAAAAGAAATAATAAATACCAAGATATTATCAGGTTTAATATCTGCATGCAAAATGTTGCATTTCTTTAGGAGCGAAAGAGCTGAAAAAAGTTGCTGAGCATATATACGAACAGCTTTAATGTTGATACCAACGTCTTTACCAAATTTTTTTAATACTTCTCTCAAATTCATACTGAAAATCAAAAATAATTAATAAATCTACAAACTAAGCTCAAACTACTATTCATATAAGTTTTCTTAGAGATTATTACATACCTCAAAGATTCAAATACCAAACAAAGATGCCCTTTGTGATCAAAATGTCGATACAGTTTAATCATGTGTTTTTTATTTTCTGGATCAGCAGCGCCAAGCTTCTTTAAGATATTCAGCTCTTTCATTCCAGCACGATACCTAAAACATAACAAATTGATATTAATATAAAATTTTTAAGGTTTAAAAATGTATCAAACTAAACCTACATTGTATCATTATTACGTATAATTTTAATTGCAACGTCGTTTCCTTCCAAATTATCTTTAGCTCGAACGACAGAGCTGAATACTCCCTTACCAAGATTACTGTACACATGATAGCGACTATCCAAAATTTCTCCGAGTAATACACCTATAAGAAAAATAATTAGAACTGAAGATAAATAGTATTAAAAGACTCGATCTTTCTAAAATACACTTACGATAATAGCCTTCAGCGTCATCATAATTATCCACTAAGCCAACATTATCGCCTTGAACTACAACGGGTACTGTTTTGACAATCTATATTTTGCCATCGATCAAATGGAAATTAACAAAGATAATTGGAAGAATTTAAATAATCACCATAAAGAATTAGAGAGCATCAACTGACCGGTATTGATTGTGAAGCAGCATTTTTTGACTCCGGAGTCGGAGCAAACATATCATCATCAGCAAACATATCAAATTCATCTTTTTTATTTGCAATATTAGTTTTTATGAGATCTTGACGATTGCTTTCATTGCCAGTTTCTTTGTAATCAGCAGCAAATATATCAACGATATCTTCACCACGTTGGAATCTTTCTTCTTCTTCTTCTTCTTCTTCAATATCTATGGGTTTTGTCAATTCTAATTCTTTTACAGATTTGTGATGAAGTTGTCTTTCATCGTCTGCTATTCTATCCTTTGTGGGATCGTAATCGGCTGCAGAGAATCCGGGCTGATCTTCACCAATAGCAAATTCATCGACGACTATACTTTCACCTTTGGTCAAAGAAAATACAGTCGGAGAGGCTGTGGTGGGAGTAGTCACAGGCGATGTTAATGACGAAGTATCTGGAATGTTATTTGAAATTAAAAAACCAGCTATTACGTAAATATATTGATTGATCAACCAAATTAATTAATCAATCAATCAAATTAAATAACATCAAATAATTATAAACCTTGCGACTCTATTTTCATCTGTATGGCATCGGATGCATTGGTATCTGGTAACGTATTTTTATCAAGGTTGAGTGTCAAATTCTCAGTTTTCTTATTTTTATATTTTTGTAAAATTTCAATTCGACGTTGACGCCTTTCCTCTATCAATCTTTCTTCATCCATTTCAGGTTCAAGCTCTGGTTCAACCGTTTCTTCGGTAACTGGCTGCTCTATTTTTGATGTTTGGACTCCATTTGACTGTGAAGCAGGCAACAACGAAGCACCAGAAGATGATGATTGACTATGTATAATGCAGAAATTATTGATTTGATTTTTGTATTTATAAAAATATAATTTAAGATTTATTACCTTGTAATAATTGTTCCAGTAGGTACATCATCAACTTCGTATTCAATGATGCGGCGCCCATGAGAACCACCACGACTGTCACTATACCTTTTTGAGACTTCTCGATGTTGTTCTCTATCTCGTCCATATCCTACTTCGGTCTCTTTACCGTATCCTCTATCCCCTCTGTCACTTCCTTTGATGGAGTCTCTGTGTGTATACCCGTGGTCACGATCAATTTCGTACCGACTTCTCGTATTCTTATCTCTTCGGCTTACGTATTGACGTCGTTCACTGTGGCGAGAAGATATATATGAACGAGAGGATGAATGATTATGAAGTTCATCGTCAGTGGACAATTCGTCTCTGCTGCGTTTATTTTTACGTAGAGATGATGCAGAAGGTTCAATACGATCGGTGGATATATCGCTATGATTGTCGTCAATTTCGACGATCATAGATTCGGTCGAGTTTAAGTTACTTTTACCTAAACCATCCTTACGACTTTTTTCACCTTCTTCAACTACACTTTTCTTTTTTTCATGGTGATGTCCTCGTCTGCTATAGCTTCTATGGTGTCCATGTTCACGATCAGAGTGTCGGCTGCTTCGAGTGTGTTTAGAAGAGGTAGTACGAGTTTCTTCTTTACTTTTACGATCTTTATCAAGGCTGTCTCTTTTACGGCGACTAGATTCTGCAGTAAAATATTTATCTCTGCTTACTGAATTTCGCCGAGTTCTGTTAGAGTCCTCACTCGCCTGACTTTGAGGAGAAGGTTGACTGGGGGCGGGTAAACCAGCTATGCCATTTGTCACTTCTAAATTTATTTTACCTATATCATCGGTCTCTTCACCTCCTGTTTCAAAGTCTTCAACTATCTCACCTTCTTCTGTTTCTGAAAGTGATAATTTAGGAGTAGGTGGGAAATCCATATTATTTATTGTTTTTAAGAAAAAAAATTTGTTTCAATGTATACACGAAACTTTAGCAGTAAATGTATCGTCCAAGCCTAATGTTGAAGTACCAAGTTATGTAACATAGGTCATATGATTTAATTATTCGAAAAGCTAATCATGTGATTTGCCTTTGTTATTTACAATACTTTTAGAAGTCTATAATTACTTTTGCCTAATCTGAAAACGCAGACTAAACCATCAATAAGATCTTTTTCGCAAATTTTATAAAATGGATCAGTTACACGTTGATTATTTAAATAAAGACCACCGTTTTTGATGAATTTTTGCGTTTCATTTCTCGTTTTACAGACATTAGCATTGCACGCCACTCGATCAACGCAAATATTCATGACGTTATCTTTAGGCGACGAAGTTAACCTTGCATCACCATTGAAAGCTTCAAGAAGATCGTAACCTTGAACATCTTCCAGAGAAGAGCCGAAAAGAATACGTGTGGCTAATTGTGCTTTTTTAAGTCCAATTTCTATAATAATATAAAAAACTCAATATTTTATTTTAATATAGCGACTCTCAATACCCACCATTAATTACCTCCATGGACCAATTCAGTAACTTCATTTGCCAGTTGAGTTTGCGCATAATGCTTTTCTGGCATATCCTAAGCATAAATTTTAGAACAGTAATAATTATCATGTGTTGAAAGTTTTCAAATAACTAATAAATAGTAAATAAATTTACCATGTGTAATTTTAGAATGTCATCTATTTGATGAGCATCCAATAAAGTGAACATGTGAAGATATTTTTTAACGTCATCATCAGTTGTTTTAATAAAATGCTAAATAAAAAAGAAAAATAAGAAATGATTTAAATTTGATCGATGCATGATAATAATATTTGAATTATATATAACCTGATAAAAATCATAAGCGCTAGTTTTATTCTCGTCCAACCAGACCGCGTTCCCGGCGGATTTCCCAAATTTTTCACCGGCAGAAGTTAATAATAATGGCATTGTGACACCATAAGCTTTTTCTTTCTGAGATTCTATATGGTTTTTTCTGTTGATAAGATCGATACCAGCAATAATATTACCCCATTGATCGCTACCGCCAAGCTGAAGAGAAAATAATTAATATAAATGCCACTAAACTCTATACCACGATAAAAAAAATAATGAGAAAGCAAATACTTGTATTCGACAATTAAAATGATTATAAAGATACCAATAATCATATGCTTGGAGTAACTGATATGAAAATTCTGTAAAGCTGATTCCTTGAGCATTTTCCATACGAACTTTGACACTAGAATTGCATTGATCAATTAAGTTTCGGTTCTTTTACTCGTAAATCTAAAACAAATTGTATTTTTACCTTTCCCGCGTCAACATTGATCCAATCCTGGCAAATCTTCCGATCTCTCGTAAAAAATCCGTGATCGACATATTCTCATACCAATTGTTGTTATTTAGTATTTTATAACTTGATTTTTTGATATCTCCATGTTTGGTTGCATAAATAATACCATTATTAAAAAATTTTTGAATCTGCACATCAAGGTGTTTAATATTCGATGTGATGGTATCGATCTCTAATATTTGACGTTCAGTTTTCCGACCAGATGGATCACCTATGGAGCCAGTTGCGCCTCCGAGCTGTATTTTGTTCGTTTATTGATTGATATTAATCCTCTATTACTCTTGTATAAATGCATCGATATGAATCAAGTTTTAAGAAGAATTAACTAAACTAATGCAATAACATTATGTCCCCGGACATAAAAATGTAATAAACCAATTAAAGTTAACAGATTGCCAACATGTAGACTAGAAGCGGTGGGATCAACGCCACAATAGATAGTTGCAGGCGAATTTACACGTTCCTGAACCTCAGGACTAGTAGTAAATTGCATGAATAATAAATAAGAATTGAAATTGTTGAGCTGCATGATATAGTAAAGAAATATATAAACCTTGTCAGCGCGTTCACTAGGCCTCGTTGATTTAATTCAGCCACAGCATTATTGTCATATAAACTTTTAACTGTTGCCGAAGATACGAAACTCCGGAAAAAATAAGTTGGTTTACTGTGTTGTATTCTCTTTATGAGAAGAGGGTATGTCTTATAAAGTTTATAAAAGTCACACGCGAATTTCATATCACTTGCGTTTTTTTTTTAAAGGAGTCGGAATTGGATCGTAGATCGGAAAAATGTTGAATTTTATCATTGCGGGTGTGATTGTCGTTGTAATACATCATTACTAAAATATAAAAGTAATTGTGTCCAGTTTGTCTGCCTTATATTACGCTAGGATGTCTCTTGAAAATTTTACTCAACCCATTCCAATTCCAACTTCCTCTTATGCCACCTTGGCATCTGAAGAACATTTCCCTGTTGTATCCAGTGAGAATTCGCATTCAACACGAAGAGACATTTCACCACCACAAACAGAAATTAGTGTACAACAAACACCTCATACTCGGTCACATATTTCTCAAGCGATCACCGTAGCTTCGACTTCTACTTTAAGTGAAGAGATTCCACAGCTTGATCGTCGCATTCCTCTCGACCAAATACAAGATAAAAGGTGTTGGATTTGCTTTGGTGAAGATAATGATAGTGAGGGAGCTTGGGTGCGGCCTTGCCGATGCACCTTAATTTGCCATGAAGAATGCTTATTACATTGGATAGCAGAATCACAACGTAGTACTCCTCTTAAGAGGGTTAGTAACCACATTTACGAATTTCAATATATGGGGTAGAGTCAGCAGAAAAAGGGACAAATTAATAGATTTGTCACCTTTTCTGCTGACTCCACCCCATATATATCTCTCTCTATATGGGAATTTTTCATCAATTTGATTTATCTTTAGGTTCGTTGCCCTCAGTGTAAGACAACGTATCATCTCTCTGAGTCAACAGCACCAATTTTGTATATTCTTTCATTTCTTGATTCTAAAATCCAGGCATCAATTCCGTATATTGGAATATTCGGTGCTTCATTTTGTGTTGCGATGGGGACTGTCGACTATGGGTTAGTTTACGAATGATTGTATTGTCATGACAAATTCAATTAAATTACCTATCTTATGAAATAGGGCATTTGCTTTGTTATCAATGGTTGGTGTTGAAGAAGGAGAACGGCTTTTACAAGAACCTTGGAGTTGGCGGATGTTTGTAAGTACGATTGATTACTTTAATTTTTTTTTAAATTCAAAACTTTTATGTATCCCAAATTGCAATATTTATTAATTATTCAATTAATTAATCTGTTTTAGTTCAGTCTCCCACTTATACCTATTCTTCTCATTTTCTCAAGAACACGAATCGCAGATCCACTAATGCCATTAGCCCCCCTTCTTTTTATCAGGAGCGATTCATTAACCTTAACTATGCCACCACATCCAACTGTCACTCTATCAATATTACCATGGATTAGAATGATGTATAATGGCTTATATACACGTCTCTTTGGTAGAATTGAGGCTTCATGGAGACGAGAAATAGAACCATATGTTCCTGAAGAAGGAGATGGAGCCAACGATAGAGGCCAAGATGTTTTTGATAGGCTTGAACGTAGAAATTTTGGTCGAACTATAGTTGGAGCTTTAACCATGCCTTGTAGGTTTTCTTGAAAGATATTCTTTTACTAGTATGTTACTTATATTTTAATAAACAATTTTATTCTTTCCAATCAATTATCAGTCATTTCAGCATTATTTGGAAGGTATAGTGGCTTTTATTTGAAAGAATTTTATTCACCATTGATTTAGTTTGCTAATGTATTGTATTATTTATAATAGTTTTCTTGGTAAGTCATCTTTCATCCGATCAAAAATACCAGATCATTTCCATCGATCAATTTTATGTGGATGTTTAATAGTTATACTTAAGGTATGTGTAAATTCTCGCATTTCAAATATGATCTTTAAAAAATTAAATTAATAAATATATGGCATGTGGTATCTTTATTAGGACGCTGTGGATCTCACTTTTAAATATCAGAAGGTGAAGCAACGACGTTCACGTCAAGTACAAAATTACGAAGAGTTTGCCCATGAAGAAAGAACGAGGAGAGGTCACAATCAACGACGAAGAGCATGAAGGAAGAGAAGGGAAGAAAACATCGTTAATATGAATATGTAAGCATACTAATTAAATTAATTTAATTTAATTTTTGTAATAAACTAAAAGCAGTATTAGCTTCAATAACGACTCGGTAAATATTTGATTTCATTATGTTGCTATACATTTTCTTATAATCATAATAAATTACTTTTTGTTATTTATTAGAATTAAAATTAAATTAAAATTAGTAATAATTGTTGATATCGATGTAAATATGAACTAAATGCATTGAATAACGATGATGATGACGATTGATGATTAATGGAATGAAGTATATATACAAATGACTGGTTCTATCAGATAATGTAATGCACGAAGAATTTACTAGTGTACAAATTAAGAAAAAAAAAGAAATAAATTAATACTCTATGACATTTTAATTCATATTATAAAGTTCACTACATCTTACTACCCGTCGAGTATTAGTACTCTTTAAAGTTTGTCTCACAAAGCTTCCATCATTCGCTTTATTATCATTAATAACTTCAACAGTAGGCCCCGTACTCAAATACACGCCATCTACATAATGTTGCCGATAAAATTCTGTGTCTTTTTGAGCAAAGTTTGATGCCACGGTAGGTCGACGTCTGGTGTACTTGTTGATTTTCCACATTTCATATTGAGATTTGATTTTTTTTATAAAAGACATTTCGAATTCGGATTAAACTTTTTGAGATAACACTTTACGATTTGATGGAAATTTCACACAAGGGAGGAGGAGGAGGAGGAGGAGTTGTTGTTCAAAATTTGATGTTGAAGAGTTAACTAACAAGTTTGTATTTCGTTAAACGTCACAAACGAGTTTTAGCACGCGTAACTTCCCCCGAGAGGTGAAAGTTGTGAAGATAAAAGTGATTATCAACAAAACTCGAAAAGTTCCTATAACACTAAATGGGATTTCGCAGAAAAGTCATATAAGACGAGAGAAACGAGTTGAAACGAGAGAGAAAGAGTTGGATGAGATGAATTGTAATTAAGATGGAGATAACACTTTATATAAAGTATTGAATTTTATTATTGATAAGTATTTTTATTTTTGATATTATTCGATCAATAGGGAAAGAAAGAGGGAAAAGAGGAGGAGAAGGAGAAGGAGAGGAATTTCGGGGAAAGATAAACTACTATATGAGCGAGAAAAAAGAAGGAATAAGGAAATGGAAATAATTGCGTTGTGCATATTAAATTTCGAATTCTAAGTGTAATCGTCATACTTTAATGACACATTTTATTGGGTTTTATTATCATCATTTGTATGACAATGCGCCCGCACAATAACGTTTTATATTGTGCTCAATATTTTTGACGCAAGAGTTTTGGCTGATAGATCTATTTTTTGCCTTCATTAAATATATGAAATATTAATTTAAATCATGCAACGCTTAAAACCTGCACACGAAATCTACAATCGTCTTTTATGGGACACTTCTTGTGTCCCTGGTGGTGAGTTTGTTATTGGTTATGAAGACGTAAGTAACAGGAGATGGAGACGGCATTTCCTTGAAAAAATAATTATTTTAATACTTTTTTTTAATATTAATAGAGATTTCTTGGCATACTGGAAACGTCAAGAGAAGCTTTTGAAGCGGAAGAACTACCAGTAAGAATATTATTATATACATATGCATTAATCAATATTAATAAAAGTTGTTCTATTTCTATTTCAAGTTTCACCGAATACGTTACTTTAAAGCTATTCAAAATGATCAAAGATTATGGGATAGAGAAAAACGGATAGATATAATCACAAGTTCCTATAAAAATTCAAATTCTTCCGACATCATCGATTCAGAAATTTCAAATTCTTCTGACAATTCAATATTAACAATACCAAACATCATCGATTCAGAAATTTCAAATTCTTCTGACAATTCAATATTAACAATACCAAACATCATCGATTCAGAAATT
>CAJVPL010000209.1:0-35543 GCA_910591945.1 Ambispora gerdemannii
TATTAAAATTACAAATTTATATAAATTAGTTAATATTAAAAATAAATATTCAAAATATTATAAAAATATTTTAATTATTATAATTTTAATTTATTTTAATAATATTATAATAAATATTTATTTTCAATAAAAATTATAGTCAAAAATATATATAAACTAAAAATTTATATAAAATAATTTATATTAATAATAAATATTTAAAGTATTGTATAATATAAATATAATTAAATTTCTTTATAATTACAATTTTTTTATAATTATCCAATTTTTTTAAGAATAGTAATTATAGAAAGATTTAATTATAAAACTTTTTAAATATTTATATTAATTTATAATTTTTATTTTTACTTATAATTTTACTTGAAATTATAGTCAAATAAAAAAATAATATACTAATTAAGTATTAATAATTAAAATCCTAAAGCTAAATAAAGTATATTTATTTTATCAAATAACTAAAATAAACTCAAAAATCTTTTGTTACAAAGATAAATATAATTATAATTTTATTAATTAATATAATAAATATAATTTTGTAATAATATTAAAAATTGAATTCCAAAAAAAGTTTGATTTAATTTGAGTCTGATTCAGTTTGAACTTGAATTGAACTTAAATTTGATCAAAAGTTTGATTTAAAAATTTGAATTCAATTAAAAATCTGGTTCACAATTCAAATTTAATTAAAAGTTTTATTCAAGTTTTGTTTGAATTTCAAATCAAATTCAAATTTGATCAAAAATTCAGTTTGAATTCAAAAAGATTCTAAATAAAGTTGTAAATATAAATCATAATCAAAGCTACAAATTAATATAAATAATTAATATTGAGAATGAATATTCAAAAAATTATATGTTTTTAATTATTATAATTTTAATTCACTTTAGTTATGTTATAGTAAACATTTATTTTTCAATAAAAATTATAAACTATAATTCTAAGCAAAGTTATGGTCAGAAATAAGAGCTACAAGTTAACATAATAATTATTATTAATAATAAATATTCGAAGAGTTATATAACATTTACAATAAAATTCAATAAACATAAAAATGAAAATACTTTAGTTGTCTCTAAGTAAACTTTTAGTTATCTATGCATCTGCCATATTTGCTTTATCTAAAGCAGAATCAATATAATGATGGGTAAAAGACAATATTTCAAGTCATCTTTCACGCATCTAATATCAATTTTCTGAACAAGATTGGTAAAGCAAAGGTCACAAAGTGAGTGGACAGATCATTATTTTCACTAAAATCGCAAACTTGTGCAAAGGGCTAGGAATCTTCACATCTGCTTTACCAATAATTTTTGGCCAGCTAGAACTTGCCGAAAGATCCTATTGGCAATACTATTACATTTATCCATATCAATTTTTTGATAATACTATAAACAAAATGCCTAATTCTCAGCCGTATCGGTCTATGTATCGCAGCAAATTGAATTTGCAATGATCTGCGGCAATCGCGTCAGATTTATTCTCATTCGTAGTATTATTGAATTAATAATATCGATATTAATAATACATGTGCAGATCAAAGAACATCTCAAACCGAGCAAAAAGTATAAAATGAACTAACAATTTCCTCAAGGGAATATAAGAAAGAAAAAAAATAAAGGAATATAATAAAGAACAAAATAAATAAATATTCGATTTAGAAAATTCAATTTAAATAATAAATCAATGTCTCACCAAGAATTAAAAGTCAATGGTACCATTTCTACTATAAAAGGTATCGGAACATCGGGACCTTTCTTCTACCCGTTGCAAAATCCAGAAACCGGCACCACGATATCCGAAAACCCACCAGCATTATTTCAACCACTAACAATTCGCGGTGTCAAATTTGCAAATCGAGTGGTTGTATCGCCAATGTGTATGTACAGTTGTAAAGACGGATCTTTGACAGATTTTCATCTAGCTCATTTGGGTCAATTCGCGTTACGTGGTGCCGGTTTGATATTCGTTGAGGCTACCGCAGTCTTGCCCAATGGTAGAATATCAACGGAAGATAGTGGGATTTGGGACGATAAACATGTGGGCCCATTAAAGCGTGTTGTGGATTTTGTACATTCGCAGGGTGTAAAGATTGGGCTTCAGATTGCACACGCTGGACGTAAAGTATGTATATTTTTATTTTGCGATTGTTTTTTTTCTGTTTTCAGTAATTATATTCATCGTCCTTTTAGGCCTCAACAAGATCACCGTTTACAGTTGAACAAAACCCACAACTTACAATGCTTGTTCCCAAAGAAGACAACGGATGGCCAGATAACGTGGTTGGACCATCGCCAATTCCATGGGACTCTGAACACGCAACTCCCAATCAACTCAGCATCGATGAAATTCAAGAAATAATTGATGCGTTCGGAAAAGCTGCCGAACGTGCAATAGAAGCCGGCTTTGACGTGTTAGAACTTCACTTTGCACACGGATACCTTCTCTCTGAATTCTTTTCACCGTTATCAAATGAAAGAACTGACGAATATGGTGGAAACTTTGAAAACAGAATTCGATTCGGTCTCGAAATAGCAGAACGCGTACGTACTATTTGGCCAACTGACCGACCTTTATTTGCCAGAGTCTCTGCGACAGAATGGGTCGATAATAACGAACAATCTTGGAACATAGATCAAACTGTGGAACTTGCAAAATCTTTAAAAGTACTTGGAGTAGATCTAATTGATTGCTCATCCGGTGGTAATATCTCTTATCAACGCATTCCGGTCACACCGTCGTTTCAAGTTCCATTTGCCGAACGGGTAAGAAAAGAAGCAGATATTAAAACGGGCGCAGTCGGAAAAATCACCGAAGCTCATCAAGCAAACGAGATCGTGGAGCAGAAACAAGCTGATTTGGTGTTTATCGGGAGAGCATTTCTGAATAATGCTGGTTGGGTGCAGAAAGCGGCTCAGCAACTTGGTGTCAAGATTGCGTGGCCGGTACAATATCATCGACGCGGAAACTATCAATTATGAGCGCATTTTAATTTATTATTTTTATATTATACGTTTGCTTTCATAGAACAATTTAATTTATTTATGTTTTGATTACATAAAGATAATACAAGCTTTATTATAATCTCTACATTTTAGCAATATTAGGGTAGGACATAATGTATTAAGTAATTGTAATTATTGTATTGAATAAAATAATAAAGTGGAGTTACCATTCCAATTTTCCTCCTTTACCTTCACCAAAACTCCCATTCATTGAACCACGATAAAGATCTTTAATCACTTTTCCCTCAATCACAGTATTCTGAATTATTGCTTTTGCATGACATGGCAGCACTCGTCCATACCAGATTCCTTGTCCATTTCGATATACAATTAAATTGCCGGCAAATTTATGACCTTGTTGCAATATAAAAAAAAACAAATAAGAAAAAAAATTTAATTTTCTAAGTAATTATGGCATACATACCTCCAATATGACTAGTCATGAACACACCAACACCATCATTAGGACGTGTCTCCGTATCTAATCCACGTGTTCGTAGCACATTTTCAAATTCCGATTTCAATATTGGTCCGGCTGTACCACACCGTTTATCACGACGACGATGTGAACAGATTAAGATTATTGCTTTATACGGAATTGACTCAACATTAAAATTAAATGTAGATGATGAAGACTGCTGTTGCTGCTCATTATCATTCTCTTTATAATTTGATTTATAGGAGAGAAATTTTTGATGGAAATCCGATACATACTTAGAAGGAACTTGACGCACGAGAATATTATCAGGAAATAAAAGAATATCATTTCCGTCTGAGAACGGAACATTATCAGAGTTATGTCGACTACTATTAGTTATTAGAATTTTTGGTGGCTTTTCTTGTGATTCATCATTCTCTAGTTTATCACGTGACGATGATGAATTGTTCTTATCATTGTTCTTTTTATTATCTTTTTTCTTGCCCGCATCTTTGATTGCATTATTCAAACAAGCGGCAAAAGAATTTGATTCCTCATCAATTCGTTCAGGCCAATCGGATTTCCCTGTAGAAATTACAACATGTCGAAAATAAGGTTTCACTGTGGAATCTAGTGGTGACGTTCGATCAATCTTCAAGTATTGTGGATAACTCTCGTGATCCTGGCATGGATTTGGACACACCATACACGAATCATCATCAGATTCTTGTTGAAGGTCTAATAATGTTATTATTTCATTGGGAGAAGGATTTGTCGGCTTTGGAATGTCACGTGATAATATTGTTGTTAGCTGTGGTGTTGGTTTAGTTGTTGATGTCATTGCTGATGCTGATATCGCTGTTTTTGAGCTTGGGTTAAAAATGCCCAAGAGTTTACTTACTTTATTCATTTTATAATGGCGTATTATAAATGCTGTTATTATTTTTATCGTTTTATATATGAAGGGCGAATAGTTATTATTATGAAAAAAATTAGTGTAGTAGAATAGAAAATAACATCAGCAAACAAAAAATGATTCAATTTTATAGGTTTTCTTTGACCAAACAACACGGTTTTCTCCGTGTCATGAAATAGGAAACGCACACAACATACCTAATTATCAGATTCTTTGTGTTATATTTTATTGTATATATTATTGTATAAAAAAATTATCAGATTCTTGTGCAATGTCACAAGGTCAATATGGGTATTATGTACAGAATCTGATAACTTTTACGTGTGACAGCTTTGCATTTACTAAATATAGTATTTATTTATCAATAATGATTACAATATGATATACATATATTAGACAAGTAACTATTAAATTATTTATTTATTTATTGTATATACAACAACGTGATCGGGGAAAGAGATTTATTATATCGAAAAAATAAATACTATGAAAGCTTATTATAGTAATGAGATCGGGAAGAGATTTTGTGTTAGTATAACGAGCGCTCACCGTATTACTCATATACCATACAGCGCTACTGCTGCTAATACTTTTCAAAACTTAGTTCTGACTATGTATGGAAAGCACTTCGTCAGGTTGGTGGCGATCCCGGAAAATTCTACTGTAATGTTAAAGATTGATTTTAGGATAAGGGAGATCAAAGTTATATGTAAAAATGCCTCACAACATTTTTTATTAGTATCCCAAGTTAGATTTAAATATCCATTTTCCGTATTTTTCGCATTTTTCGCGTTTTTAATTTTTTTTGCGCAGATTTTTTTGCCGTGCTGATCTAAAATTTGCACATCCTTATTGGAAAACACTAAAACAAGATAATGAATTAAGAATTAAGTCAACTCGAATAAGCTTATAATTATCCGAATGACATAATTTACAGTAACTCACTAAAGAAACAGAACGTGAAAAAAAATGGTGAGATTCAAATATCTTGTCATTGAAGAGTTATTAAAGACCAAAAGAAAGTGGATTTTATTCATTAAAATAATCACAATCATTTAATGCTTATTTTATTTTTATTTATCTTTTACTTCACAAGCTAATGATTTTTTTAGTGTTTCATGTAATATGACTTATTTGGACAAAAAAGTTCAGGCCTATAAAGATAAGTATAAAAGTACTTTTTTTTATTACAATATTTATAGAACACTTTTTGTTATTTTAAACAATAATTCTAATCATTTTTTAATTTCAAAATATCTTGCATTTCATTGGAAAAATGCTTCTGAATATACATTCTTTAACAAAAAGAATATTCAATTCAGGAAATTACAATACAAACAAAAAAGAAACTGAAAACTTTGAAAAAAAACCAAAATCTAATCATTTATATATTCTTTCAAATTGTCACAAACATAATTATCTGATTAATATTATTATTATTTTATAAGTTTCAAGTTATTTACATGTTTTTATTAATTAAAAAATGGAAGAGATTAGATTTTTATAATGGAAAAAACTAAAAATTATAATTAAAAATAAGTAATATGTATTCTTGTTATAATAAACTAAAATGATTTCAATAACTTCACTAAACTTCACTAAGTTTTTTATGACTTTAAAGATAATAATATAAGACAAGTTAAATAACAAATTGATTTATTATAAGTAATCTATTTTTCAAGATCAAAATTAATATAAAATATAACTTGAGTTATTTTACAAGTTATTACTGAAGTTTATTATTAAAAACTTATTTAAAATTTCTATTCTAAAAAGCTTTAATTACTCTAAATTCAAATCTAAAATCTAAAAAATCTATCTAAATTATTAGTTAAAATATATTATTTTTATATTATTTAATAGTTTTACAAATATTATTTTAGTTATGATTACTTTGTTACTTTAATTATAATTACTTTATTACTTTTGCTATAATTATTTTGTTGCTTTTATTATAATTAATTTGCTATTTTTGCTATAATCATTTTGTTATTTTTGCTATAATCATTTTTTTTTATTTCAGTATCTAAAAATATCAATGAATAAAATTGTATTTAGCTAATATTCAATTAAATTATAATATAAATTAATCAATAAAATAAGAACTAAATATTCATATTATAATATTATCTGAAAAATATTCAAAATTAATATAAACTCCAAAATGAACTAAAATTAAAATTTCAATAAAAATTATATAATATATATTTAGAAAAAATAATTTATTTACTAAGATTAAACAAAAAAAATTGTTATTAAAAACTAATTAAAATGACAAAAAAAATATTGAAATTAAATAACTAATGACTGGCAAAAAATAATTTGATCTGACAAAAGCAAGTTTTAATTATTTGAATTAGATAAATACAAATAATACTAAAAGAAATCTAACAAATAATTAAAAAATTATCATATTATTTTAACTATAAAATTTGATGATAATTTAAAATTGTTTAATTATTAGTATAGTTAATAAACTCTGAAAAATTAATAATAAAATAAATATTAATATTTATAATAATATATTAAATATCAATTTTTTAGATATAATTTATAAGAAAATGTTAGAAAATAATAAATTTATATTTTCAGAAAATCAAGTATAGTTTAAAGATAATTATATTACTTTGTTTAATTGACCTATCTAGTTCTTTAACTTAAAATTATAAAACAAGTTAATATATACTTGCAAAATCTTTTTAATTTACTTTTAAATAAAACTAATTTGTAAGAAAAATTACAAATTGCTTGGAGAAATATTAAAATTAATTTTTGTAAAAGATTAATTAATTTGATATCAAATATAATATACAAAAAGTAAATATATAAAATAATAATCTTAATTTAATAATATATATATATATATATTTTTAATAATTAATGATATTTTTTAAAAGAAAAACTTGTTTTTAAATATTAAAAATTCAAGTTAGTTTTAAATATAGATAAAATAAAAATTATATTAAAGAAAATGATATATATTACATAATATCAAATTACTATAGAGATAACTCTTTTCCTTCCAGATAAGATTTTTATTATATTTTAATTGGCTAATTATTTTTGATTATATAAAAGATGAGATTTTTGAGATCATATTCCTCCCTCTAATAATTATATAATATATATCACTTACCTAAGTAATTATTATTATTTTAATAAATAAAATTCATTTTCTTTTGGTTTTTAATAATTCTTCAATAACAAGATATTTAAATCTTGTTATTTTTTTTATATGTAATAAATTAAAATAAAACCAGATTAAAGTGAAATCAAATTATGATAAAATTAAATCAAAATAAAATTTCAGAAATTAAAATATAAAGTATATTATTAATATTTGTAATATATTAATCTATAATTATTTAAATATTTTATTCTATTTTATTTTAATATAATTTTATTTTATTTTAATTTATTATAATAATTTATTTAAATTCTAACATTATAATATATATAGAATTTTATTAAAGATCAATTTAATTTTTAAATACACTTATATATATTTAGTAAAATAAAGTTACTGAATACTTTTTTCATAAAACAATAATAAAAAAACTAATATAAAAACTTGTATTAATATTCTAAATACATAAATTTAAAATATTCTATAGTATATTATATTAAAATCTCAAATTTTTATAATTATTTTTCAAAAAAATATGATAAAATATATTAATATTATATTTTAAAATACTTTTTTTATACAAAAGTATTTTTACTATAACTTTATTAATTATAATTAAAAAATTAGAATTTTAATATAATATACTTTATATTTATTTAATTATAATATTAAAGTATATGTTTTTTTATTATTATTTTATATTATTAAAAGTTATTAAATATTTTAATTTTTTAAATATAATTTTTTAAAAATAATTGAAGATTTAATATTATATATTTAGAATATTTTGAATTTATAAATAAAAAATATCTATATGAGTTTTTTATTAGTTTTTCATTAATTATTATATTATTAAATTATTAATTATGTTATAACTTTTTAATAATAATAAAAAACTTGAAGTTTAGTATAATATATTTTAAATTATTTTAAAACTACAAGCTTAAAATATAAAAGCATAATTTTTTATTAATATTTAACTATTAATAAAATTGTATAATATATATAATTTAGTTCTAATCAAATATTTTTAAGTGATCAAATTTTAAATATTAATTTTATATTAAATTGCTAATTTTATTAACAAATAAATTATTTGTATTAATTTTATATAAAAGTAATCAAATTTTTAATTTAATAATAAAATTATTTTTATTACTATATTAAAAATTATTATATATAAAAAAAATCTAAAAATATAATTTTGTTTAATTAAGTAATTATATTATTTTATAATTAAATTTGATATTTATTATTTTTTTTGAATGAAAAATAAAATTTTAAATTTTATTAAATTTAGTAATTAAAACTAAATTATATAAATTATAATAATATACTTTTTTTATATAAATTATTAATTTATTTGAAATATTATATTTTAGCTATAACTTTTTAATAAATAATTAAAAGAATTTAAAATTTAGTATAATATATTTTAGAATATATTAAATTTATACTTAGAATACTAATACAAGTTTTTTTATTATTATTTTATAAAAGTATTTAATAACTTTATTTCACCAAATACAATCAAATCTCTATAGTCATATTTATTTATAATTATACTTTTCTATAATCACTTTATTTTGCTTTTTTATTTATATATAAATATAGTAAAAAAATTCTTCTATAGTTACATTCTCTTTATAATTACAAAATTTTACTTTTTTAAGAATTGGCTTAAAAAGATATAAATATCATTCTATTTCAAATTGGAAGACTTTTAAATAATGAGTTTAAAGAAGTCTTAAAAAGCATTTAACATTTTCATTGGAGCTTAGACTTTTTTAAAAAAGATATAATATTATTATTTTCATTAAAAATTTTGTAATTACTTAATTTTTGATTAATAAAAATTAAGATGTATTACAAAGAAAATGTAATATCATGTAACTTAATAATAATTAAATTAATTTGCTCCTTTATTTTTATATTGTATTTTATTATATAATTATATTTAATATATATTATTAGCTTTTTGATATCTAAATTGTAATATCTAATTTTTGTATATTTTTTGTTTTATTTTTTTTATTGTTTCACTAAATTTATTTATTTTTATATTTTTTATTATAAAATTTATATTTTTACTATTGGTTTATTTCATTTATATTCTTATTATACTTATTTTTATCTTTTATTTTATTATTTTTAATTAATCATTTTTATATTTATTTTATTTTCTCTTTTACTTTGTTATAGTTATTCTTTTTATCTCTTAATTTTTTATTATAATTATTTATAATTATATTTGTACTATTGTTTTCTTTCTTTATAATACTTTTTTACTTAAACTTTTACTTTTTCTTATCTTTAATCACTAAAATTGTAACTAATTTTCTTTTGATTTTCTTGTTAATAAATTTGTATAATTTTTTGGTATTTATACTCTTTTTGTATTATTAATATTATTTGTAAATAATAATATGATTTAAAATAGTTATTAGTTATAATCATATAAAAGATTAAAAATATATAAAAAAAGAGTCTCTTGTTACTAGAAACTCTCATGCTCTAATCCTCTGATTTAATAAAATAACAAAGTTCTTACTAGTAATATTTTACTTATAAATATATTATTATTTTTGTGAATTATCTTCAAATCTTAAAATTACAAGTAGTCGATGCTCCTCCACTCTAAATAAGTCATTGATATTATTATTTTGTTTAATTTAGTTTAATTTAGTTTTATTATTTTTAGACTATATTAATAAGTCTTGTTTGATTATTTTTAGTTATTTTAATTTATATTTTATAATTGATAGTCTCAATAAGTTCAATTATTATTTTATTTTATTTGGTATTATCAATAAGTTCTGTTATTCATTTTGTAGTTATTTGCTAATTTCTTTAATTCTTTTTATATTTTTACTTAATTTTCTTATTTATTTTTATCATTTATTGTTAATAATTTGTTAGTTTGTACACAAGCTATCACAAAAGATCTTTAGAACCTTTAGTGAATTTCATTAATTATAATTCATTTAGTCTTTGTTTTTTTATTATTATGTTATTTTGTTAATTTGTTAATTTATTAATCTTAACAATTTTTAAATCAACAAGAACAATACAAAAGATAATTTTTACTAGTTGGATAAGTCAAAGTTGAGTAGATAATAAATTAAAAATAATAATAAGTAAAAAATTATTTAAAAGTATTCGTTAATTTCTATATTTTTATTATTTGATTACTTTTAAGATACTTTACAACTTATTTCTCAAAATTATTTCTAAATTACTTGTTATTCTATATTTGTTTAAATACATGTAAATGTAATACAGATTTATATGATAAGTAATATTACTTAAAAATAATTATAAGATTAATTTAGAAGAATGTAATGTCAAGAAATGATAAGTGTAATACTAAGTGATACAATTTAAATTAGAGTGACATTAGCACTACATTAATTAATATTAATTTAAAATAATATGAGTTTAAATTCAATAATATTATAATAATAAAATAAATTAATAAATGATACAATATTAAAAAGAATTAATTGATATTTTATAAATTATATATAAATTAAATGATTTAAAATGAAATTATAAATAAATATAAATAATTATTAAAATTATATCACATGATATTTTATATGTAATTCAAAATATCAAATAGTAATAATACAAAAAAAGTATAAATACTGAAAAATAAATAAAAAATTACACAAATTTATTAATAAGAAAATACAAAAGAAAATTAATTGCAATTTTAGTGATTAAAGATAAGAAAAAGCAAGAGTTTGAGTAAAACAAAGTGTTATAAAGAAAGAAACAATAATATGAACATGATTATAAATAATTATAATAAAGAAATTAAGAAATAAAAAGAATAATTGTAACAAGAGTAAAAAATAAAAGAAAATAAATATAATAATAATTGATTAAAAATAATGAAATTAAAAGTAAAAATAAGTATGATAAAGATATAAATACAATAAATCAATAGCAAAAATATAAATTTTATAGTAAAAAATACAAAAATAAATGAAATAGTAAAAGAAATTAAAACAAAAAATGTACAAAAATGTAATTATTACAATTTAAATATTAAAAAGATAATGATATTGTTACTGTTTTGAGCTTTTGCATATGAAAATATTTCAAAATGGCAATAGTGACTGTATTCACGATAATTTACTTTGAATATTACAATTGAATGATGTTTATGATGATAAAATGATATTTTTTGACAAGATAAAAAGTGATAAAAATAAGACTAAACTAATAAGACTAAACTAAAAGGTAAACTTAACCAAAAATTACTTAAAATTCAAAATAAAATTAATTAAACATGTCAAACTCGACATTAAACCAAAAGAAACTTCAAATATGAACTGGAGAACTTAAACTGAACCAAAAGAACTTAAACTTGACTAAAAGAACTTTAAAACCAAAACTAAAGAACTTGATTTTTATTAATTATCAGCACTTGTATTTATATATGTTTTCATGTTATAGTGACACAATGTGGCACAGTAATACATAGTATGGCGCAGCGTGATGCAATTATAGCGCAACATATGACACAGTAAATTTATGCTAATATTATGAAATTATTGGTTTTCTTCTAAATTACACAAAATTTAACTACATCATAATTAATAATCTTGTTCTACGTCTAAGTATCAATAGCAAAAATAGAAAATAGAGCTAAACTAATATAGAAAATGATAAAATTTGCCAAGAAAATGATGCGATTAATATATTCAAATAAAAATAACAATGAAATAAATATAGAAAGATAAGTGATATGAAAAAGAAAAAAAATAGAAAGAGATAGAAATAAGTAGAATATTATCGAACTAAATACATAATCCAGATATTATTATGACTAATTTTTATCATAACTGCGTCTTCTATTTACATGTTTTTATATTAAATTATTGATGATATTGAATTGGTGATAGAATATATTAAATATAATTGTGTAATGGAATACAATATAAAAATAAAGGGACAAATTAATTTGATTATCATTGAGTTACATGATGTTACATTAATTTTTGTTGATTATAAATTAAGTAATTACAAAATTTTTAATGAGAATGATATTCCTTTTGAAGAAATCTGAGCTCCAGCAAAAATGTTAAATACTTTTTAAGATTTCTTTAAACTTATTATTCAAAAGTCTTCCAATTTGAAATGAAGTGATATTTATGTCTTTTTCAAGTCTTTTCAAGCCAATTTTGTTGAATATTTGACAAGTACACTTAGCAATTTTCAGGTGTGTGTTCATGGTTTGAGTTTTACACTTCTTTTTCAAGTTATACTTGGGTGCTGTTAATTTTCTTTTATATTCATTTAGCACATTTTGATAAAGTTTTCCAAGTTGATAATATTTTTGTGATCGTGTTGCATTTATACTTGAATTACTTGAGCTTTCCATTCAAGATTGTAACAGAGCATTCATAGTCTTCGACCAAGCAGATATGCCTTGGCCTGCTTTGTCAGCATCCAAAGCCTTAGAAAGAACAACTTTTGTGATATCCTTAAGGAAAAAGTGTATTGTATATGTCTCCGACAATGGTCTTAATGGGAGATTTAATTCTTGAAATGCGTCCCCGTTTTTAATTAATTTACTGATAACCGGATTAATAATATTTGGCCAGTATTTCATTGTCTAAAACTGTGATCTCGTTTCGAAATCATCTCTCCTTGAATATAATTACCAGGTGGTTTTTAATAGCCAACCACTCATTTGAAACTCGCATATCTCTAGTTTTCGCATACCTATGGAGCTGGGTCATAATAGTTGATAAAGTTGAACCCTGATTGTATTTCTTCCCCGCTACTGGTAGATCAAAGTTAACAGGTATCAGGTCCATAGGGTTCAAAGGGTCCATAGTTTTTAAAACAACTCGACCTTCCGGTCTAATCGTTTGGAAATCGTAAACCAAATATGACATGTGGACTTTTTCTTGGTTCCGTTTGACCCTGTTGATAATATTCAAGACTTCCATCACGCAGTTCATCGGTCTCCTCCCGAAATCGATAGTTCTGGCTTTAACGAAATCTGTGATTAAACGGGGGCTTTCTAAAAATCCGAAGTGTTAGGAACCACGACATCGAACATCGTCGAGTAATTATCCACCATTGCCGTGAGATTCTTTGTATGCTTCGAACTTTTTGACTTAAGTTCTAAGTATATGTGTAATTTGTCCCTGGCCCGAGAAGCACCTACTATTCCATTGGAATGGTATTGTATGGCCGCGTCTACATCTCGCGGGAAATAGAGCAAGTTCACGCGCGAACAGTTCTGTCCCTGAGATGACTTGACCGTCCTGACATTATTTACATTTCTTTCTTTAAAATGTGTGACACTTTTCTCTGTCACCGTAAGATTCACTCCTTCAACTGTAGTTCCGAATTCGTCGAGGTTATGGTAATATAATTTCATGTCTTCGTTCCTTAGAGAAAAGACTGGGTAATTAAATGCGGTGTTCAAATGTGCTGCCACCGTCGGTCCGTATCTAAAAGAATAATACATCACAGTGATATCCCTGTAATGAATTAATGAACAAAAGTCTTCATTACCCAAATCTCCGACTGGATCGAAGTATTTAGTTTGCTCATCATCGCCGAGAAATACAAATTTTTTAGCTGAAAACTTGAGCATAATAAATATTAGGTACTGTTTGTTGAAGGCACCCGCTTCATCTATGTACAACACCCCATCGGGAGACACTTTGACTTCGTCTAACTTCTCGAACGTCTTCAAGCTAAGTTTCGTATGATTACCGTGTTTTGCCTTTAACGCTTTCTCGGTCTGGACATCCACCATCGGTGAGATATATGCATCCTTGGTAGGTTCAAAAATCCCCTCCACGTAAAAAGTCTTACCAGCACCCGCAAGACCTTTTATGATTCAACTTTCTTTCCTTTTATATTTTTATGCGAACCGTCGTTACACATTTTATTAATTGAATCGTATGTGTTTCTTTTTAATTTAATGAAAATCTCGTTAGATTGCATGGATATTTAAACTGATCGGATGTTATGTGGCTATTTTGTGACTAAATTTTACTCATTAATGTTAAAATTCCATTGTTCATTTATCATAAGCAAAATAATGATAATCAAAAAGACATATTCACGAAGGATCATTCTCGCGATAAATAAGTATGGGCTAAATCCACTTCATTATTATCAAAATCGATACATCGCCTATGGAATCAATAGTTTTAGACCATATCATTATGCTATTACCGATAGTTTGGTACCAAAAAAATGGGAAAAAGGTTTTTAGTAATTCATTTTGTCTAACTCTTCAATTTACAAATCAATTAATTATATGTACACGTATCAATCATCAATCAATCAGTGATTGTAGCAATGTCTGGAGGCGTAGATTCGAGCGTTACAGCATATTTAATAAAAAAACAAGTAATGCGAGAATAGGAGAGAGATTGGTCTTCATTCTTTTTTAAAATATAAATCGATTATAATAAATAAATAAAAACAGGGGTACAATGTTGAAGGTAGATATATGCGAAATTGGGATACGACCGATGAAGTTGGTGTATGTACCGGCGAACAAGATTGGATGGATGTGCAGAAAGTGTGTGATCAGCTGAATATTTCTTGTCGAATGGTAAATTTTCCTCGTATTTTCACGTTATTTTGGTATTATACATTATTAACAGATGACAAAAAATAAAGGTTGATTTTACCAAAGAATACTGGATCAAAGTGTTCACGCGAATCATAGACGACTATGCAAATGGGCTTACTCCAAATCCTGATGTTCTTTGTAATCGTGATATTAAATTTGGTGTATTTTATGAAAAGTATTTATCACAATCATTACCAGAGAGTGGTGGTTGCAATGATGAAAATATATGGATTGCGACAGGTGTTGTGTTAAGTAAATATTATGAATAAGTAAGTCTAAAAAGATACCATTAATTATTCACGTGTTTATCTATTTTATTAGGACATTATGCACAGATCGAAAGAGCACCAAATGGCAGAGCTAAATTAATGCGAGGTAAATCACTTGATAATAAATTCTTAAATAAAACCCAGTTTATTGAGTGAGCATCTCATTATCTGAAGGTGCAGATTCGAATAAAGATCAAAGCTATTATCTGTCTACTGTGCCTGAATGGCGGCTTCGTAAAGTATTATCATCAGTAATCATTATTATTTAAAATTTGGTATTAATTAATTAATTAATCTATTTTTTCTCAAAACTGTTATAAGATCCTATTTCCAATTGGTCACCTTCAAAAACAACAAGTTAAATCCATAGCACGTGAAGCTAATCTGTTAACCGCCAACAAAGCAGAAAGCATGGGAATTTGTTTTGTGGGGAATAAGGGTAGAAAATTTGGTGATTTTTTGGAGGAGTATATTTCTGGGAAACCGGGTGATATAGTTACCGTTGATGGAGAAGTTATTGGTAATTATTCTTAGCGGCGAGATGCATTCATTGAATAGAACATACACATATATATATACATTGTAATATTTTCGTTAAGGAAAGCATAGAGGATTGTACAAGTATACCATCGGACAATGTTCAAGAACGCATCATGGTCCAGATCGGTAAGTATCAATTGTTTAAGTGTTAATAAGCGCACTTATTACGTGAATTTTTATCTATTTACTACAATTTTATAGATGGTTTGTATTAGAAAAAGACATGGAAAGGAATACATTGATGGTTGTACCTGGTTCGTAAGTACCATCATCTTCTTCTCATTTTTAATTTGATTACTCGGAAATAATTATGCTAATATACAATGGTCTGATTGTGCAGAACAAACCCGCTTTTGTATTCTAGGGAATTGATTTCACGCGATTGGAACTGGAGCTGGGATGTGCTTCCTGAAAACATAGAAAATGGTTAGTTTTTAAACTATTAATTCTTATAAATTTTTTTGTGTAGTATTGATGCATTTTTATTATTAAAGTTTAGGTTGTTAGTATTGAAGCGTTTTTATTATTAAATTTTAGGTATAGATCTACTAGGTCAAGTAAGATATCGACAAAAAGCACGTAAGTTACAAGTAGTGAGCTATCATTATTAATCGTGTATTATGCGATTAACGTCTGTCTGATTGTATTACTTAGAGAAATGCAAGTTGACATTAAGGTAAAAATTAATATTTTTAATTTGGATTTATATTATTTAATAATCATCCGTCAATAAAAGACCAGACGGAAAATTAAAAGTGGAGTTTGAGACGCCTATACGCGCTATCTGTCCGGGACAGGTAAAGAATAATTTATTTTTATCCTCATCACCATTATTAGGATTATTTTGTCTTCTTTTATTGCATCTCGATTGATTTCATTAACCAATCTTTTACTAGAATATCGTTGTATGGGACGGAAACTGGTGCTTAGGCGCAGGCGTTATCGAGTCCACGATACCAATGGTCGGTAACTAGGGGGTGATAAGTGGGCATTGCTTATTCAGAATTAGATGATAAAGTAAGGGTGAACATACAGGTGAAAATGGCGAGTGCAATTAAGGAATGTGCTTTGTCATTCATATTTAAATAAAATAAAATATATTATCAGTCACATGTTTAGAGATGGATTAGTCTAGTCCTAGTCCAAAAAGATCGATCTTGCCTTCCTTTTAGATCAGTTCCAGTTTATTAAATGGTCTTGTAAATCAATCTCAGATCAGTTAAAACACAATGTTACTCTAGCTGTTTTTGCTTCCAGTCTATTTCTTAATTCTATAATTGTTTGATGGAAAATATCTGTTTTGAAGCTAAACTTGTAGTTTAAATACATAAATAATTTCTTGCAATTTGACTTAAAATTGGATATTCTTATTGTTGAGCTTGTTACCAAAGCAAAAGATTAATTTGGTCTAAATAATTTTCCAATTCATTTTTAATATATATTAATATATTATTATTATTATTATTTTTTTGTAATATTTTGAATTATTGTTAAGATATTGAAAATTCTCTTAGAATATTTCTTTAATCTTATAAATATCTTTAATTATTTTGAAAGTTAATCAAAATGATAACAATACTAATTAAATTTATATTAATTAATATATATTATTAATATTAATCAAAAATTGATAATAATTAATTACTATTATTTGTAATTAATTACTATTATTAATTAATAAATAAATCAATGATTACTAATTAAAATTAGTATTAATTAATAAAAAAATTAATTAATATCAATTTTTTCTAATTAATAATAATTAATTATTAACTTGTTTTAAAATTTTATAATATTGACAATAAAATTCAAATTTAACAACAAAAATCTTTATTTTATATTTAAATTCAATAAATAAAGAATTATAAAATCAAGAAAAATTTTGTGGAACAAAATCTTTAAAAAAGAATTGAATATTATAATTAATCTTAAAGATTTGCTAATTAAATAATCTTTCAAAAATATAAATATTTCTAAAAATAGTAAAAAAATAATTTACTTATTTAGCTATATGAATATTATATTATTCTTAATTATTTTATTTACTTTTTATTTATTTTTATTTATTCTTTATTTATTTTTATTTACTTTTATTTACTCTTATTTATTTTTTATTACTTTTATCTATTTTTATTTATCTTTAAATATCATTTATCTATTCTTTATTTATTTTTATTTATTCTATTATATTTATCTTTTTATTTTTTTATAATATTTTCTAATCTAAATAGTTTTAAATATATATTAAAAATTTTTGTATAAATAATAGTACTATCTTAACATATTCTCTCTTATACTTCAAATAATTAATAAATTTTAATTTTTATTCTAACAAGTTAATTCATTATATCTTGTTATTATATCTATTCTCATCTTTATTCTGTTAAAAAGAGTTGCCTGACTAAAATAATTTGTTAATTAAACTTCAAATCTTGTTATTTAAATTACTTTTCATAAATTTTAAATGAAATCAAGAAACTAAATATTAATTTAATAATTGAAAAATTGAATTTTTAATTATTTTATTTATTAAGTCTTTAAACTATGAAAAAACAGTATATATTTTTGAATTGAATATTTGTAATATTTTGATTTTTAATTAAAGATCTTTGATTTGAATTTAGTATTTTATTTTTTCATTAATATTAAAAATACTAGAATATATATCTATAAGTATAGAAATATTAATACTATTTGTTTTTAGTTAGTAATTTTTATTAGATTATTATATTTTAAATATATTTTTTCAATTTTTCTTCTTATCTTCTAATAAAATTATTTAATAATTTTTGTCAAAATTGATATAAACTTAAATATTTATTTTTGTATTGATTAATTTATTAGTCTATTTCTCTTTTCTAATTCATATAACTTCTTTATTAAAAGTAAAGAAATTTTTTATTTAAAATAATTGTAACAATAATATTTTTATTTATATAAAATTTTTCATTATATGTTAATATTATTTATATTATATAATACTATAAAAAAGAATAGAAAAGATATATATATAAAATATTCTAATAATAGAAAAACTCAAATTTCTCTATAGTTATTATTCTTAAAAAAATAAAATTTGGTAACTATAAAAAGGATGTAACTATAAAGAGATTTTTTATTATATTTATATATAAATAGAAAAGCAAAATAATTATAAAGAAATATAACTATAAATAAGTATAATTATAAAGAGATTTGACTATATTTCAAGAAATATATATTTTAAAAAATAAAAAAGGTATTATAAAAAAGATATTTAAGATAATATTTACTAAATTAAAAAATAAGAAATAATAAATAATTATATAACTAATTAAATAATAAATAAAATATAAATTATTTTTATCAATTTGATATTTTTAGAAATTTTATAATTTCTAATATTTTTAAAAATTAATATAACAATAAAAAATAAAATAAAAATAGAAAAATAAAATAAAAAATAGAAATAACTTAATTAAATAAGATATTTAAGCTATTTTTGCTATTATTTCTTTTTTTCAAATTATTTTTGGATAATTTTTGTTTTTTAACTATTTTTAATATAATAACTTAATTAATAATTATATTAATTTATTTTTATTTTTTTAATTAAATATAATTCTTTTGAAATTGATTAAATATACAATTTATTTTTTATCTGCTTTAAATTATATAATTTATAATAATATTTATTCTATTTTTTTTTGAAATTTAAGAACATTTAATTTTATATATGAACAATAATAGTTTTTTCTAATTTATAATAACAAATTTAATTTATCAAAAATTAAATAAATATTAATTAATTTTAAATAAGAATTACAAATTTCTTTCTTATTAGATCCAAAAACAAAATTATTTATATTTTAGAAAAAATAAAACTAATAATTTAATATCAAATTTAATAAAATATTCTTTAATATTAATATTAATTATAATAACTATAACAAATAATATTATAAATATACAAACTTCTTTTAACAATTAACAATACTTTATAATTATTAAATTGAATATAAATAAGTATTAAAAGTACTAGTAACAAAATTACTTAAAGATTAATAATAGTTTGTGTTTTTTAATATAATAATCTGAATAGCTAAAAAGTGTTCTCAAAATCTTAAAGTAAAATATATAGAGATTATAATATTTATATTATTACAAATATAATTCAAAGATAAATTTAAGAATTATAATAATAATTTCTTTTATTTTAATATAACTTCATAATTAAGTTAGAAGATTATAAAACTAATAATAACTTAATAGACTTTATTATAAATGTATTCAGAGAGTTTTACTAATTAATCACTTTATTTAATATAATTTCAATAAGTTTTGTTATAAATATGTTCAAAAAGTCTAGAACTAATTACTAAATAATATAATACTTGTGACAAATGTACTTGAAGAACTAATACTTTATTTAAGAATTATATAATACTTATAACAAATATGCTAAAGCAATTATATAAAAAAGAAAAATACTTTGTCAAAAAAATGTAAAGAAAAATTTGTGCTTGATTATTTATTTTATATAAAGTACAAATTTTACTCATATGAATGATCAAAAATACATAATAATTAACTAATAATTAGAAATATTACTATTAAGAACTTGTTTCTAATAATTATGATACATATTACTTTTATATATATTTAAATTATATTTCATTAGTTATACAAATTTATGTTCGTTCACTTAAATTTTATTAGTTTAATATTTGCTTATTTGTTCACTTATTTACTTATTTATTTACTTGTTTGTTCATTCATTCACTTATTTATTTACTTGTTTTACATGATTAGATTCTTTTAATAAAATATAAGATATTTATAATTTAATAATTTTAAGTATAAATAATTCAGTAAAATCTTTGATTAAAGTTTATTATATAACAATATTTTCACATTAAATGCACAATATATAATACAATGTCCAAGCTTTCTGATATTAATAAAGTTAATTTTGCAACTAGTTAGTAATATTAGCATATTCTGCTAATAATATCTTTTATCTTTTCTTAAAAACTGATTTTATATAATATGTGTATAACAGAATGCTACAAAAAAATTACATTACTTTTCATTATGATATTTACTTAAAAATTGTTTTTTCAGATTTTTTTGAATGTGAAATAAACAAAAGTGATGTTTTGTTATTGATTAAAAATTGTTTATTGCAGTAATTATTTTAGGATTAGTATTTATATAAAGTAAGCATAACATTAATCTATCTATTGCATTAAAAAAACTTGTAAACAATTATGTGAAGTTATTTTTGATCTCATCTGATAGAATAACCATTGCTATAAGATAAGAGCAATTATAATTGTTGACTAGAATTATAACATACAAAATTATTAAGTAATAGTTGATTTTTGCCATTGTATTGAGAATAATAATATCATGAAAATGTGCTCATAACTCTATTGACTTGAATACATCCAGCAGAATGCTATAAGATGATTATCTTGATCTTCAAATCATATATTAATGTGAAAAGTCAGATTTTCCTGCTGCTATTTTATGAGCTCAAGATATATTGAACTGGCATCACTTTTTAACATGGTGTTGATAATGAATAGATTGAATAAATTGTAAATGTTACAGGTATGAATATATTTTTCTGTATTTTTATACTATAAAACTTCAATGATTGCATCAGCGTGCACTCCATATGCTGCAAGTAATCTCACATCATTAAGATAAATCTTCTATATTAAGATGCGAGAATATTGATATTAGTTACAAGTTACAAGTTTATAATTATGTTGATTTTTGATCTTTGTGATGTAATTAGATTATCATTCTTTCAGTAATAAAGTGTTAACACAACATTTACAGTTACTGGCATTATATTCTTTATTACAATTCCGACTTGTGTGTGTCTTTTTTCTTGGTGTGTATGAGTGATCTCTTGAATAATTGTAAATGCAAAGTCCTGTTCTAATCCATGATTTTCAAGCCATTTTAGAATAAAAAAGTACTTCTGTATTAATTCGTTCATTTCCAAAAATGGTCATCGTCAGGCATCGTCGTGACGGAAGGTTTCGTCATCATCAAGTATCATTAATGGGGTTTGGACGAACGAGAATATAAATGGCTACGAGCTGGACCAACAAATATAGCGCTAAAGCGTCTGAATCAGAACTCCTTAAATTACAAGCATTTAATGCATGATGTAAGAAAGTAAATGATGAATTATGATTAGATAACATTCTGTTTATTACTTGAAACGCATTACAAATATCATCACACTCGTCGAATATTGCACTATTATGGTACATGTATTTCTAAGGTAATATCCACCGGTGAATACATGCTAGTAACACATGCGGATAGAGGAGATTTACGAAGTTATCTGAGAAAAATTTTCACAAACATCAGTTGGAAAACAAGATCGAGAATTTTATGTTATATATATAATCAAAATAGTTCTATTCATTGCGATCTTCAGGTAACATATTACATGTACAACATAAATCTGATGATGGTGAGGAATGGACTTTAATAGCAAATTTAGGATTATCTCAAACAATCGATCGAGAAATGCATCAAGTACTTTATGGAGTGAAAGCATACATTGCTCCAGAAATTTTACGTGGTGGCGAGTATAATACTTTGGGTTGTGGCACCGACGATGTTCCATTTACTTGCAGACCAGATGATAGTCACCTTGCATTTGATATTTGTGATTACGACCTAAAATTCCAAGTAGAATTGCTTCCGAACGCGAATGCTACATCAATTTGATGAAACATTGTTGGGATTCAGATCCTGCTAAGCGCCCGACTACCGAAGAAATTTATAAACACGAGTTTGGAATGTGTATATGCGAAAGAATAAGGATATATATGTATTTCAAACTGCTGATGCAGAGTTTATGAAACTAAAGGAAAAACTTTTATAACCCAACACTCTATCACTCAAATCAAGTACATGTACATGTAATACAAAGTCCCACTTATCACATGTTAATCGGCCCAACGTTCCACCTACATTCAAAGTTCTTTACAACGGCCGCATTGGATTGCCACTTTTGGGCCGGTATATAGGGCTTGTGTTATAAATTCGCTATATAGGAGTTTTAAATACATGTATATAGTTAAAAATCGTAAAAATCGGGATATCAATACGGTATAAGTCGAATCCGATGTATACACGCCGTTGTAAAGGACTTTGACTGTATATCAAGAACAAATGTATAGAACGCATTTATTTAGTCTTGCAATTTCGATATGTATTCTTTTTTCAATTAAATATTTATAACTCTTTATTTCTCAAACTACATAATAATATTTTTTCTAACGCTTCATAGCATGTAATCAGGAAATAAATCAAGATAAAAATAAAAAGGCAAGGCTGATAAACAAGTCCGATTCATGTTTCGACATTCACATAAACCTATCAATAAAACTAAATTTCAAAAGAAAATTATCTATCAAATTCCATGAAATTTCGAAAAATAAAATCTAAATTTCCGATTTCAATACAAAAAATCTTACAAAAATTAAATTTTTTAAATTTTCTTACTACTATCTATGATTAGATTGTTACGTAGTATATCCAGTCAACCCTCATTATTATGACACCTTCCGGTTTCTTAAATAGTTTTTGTTCTTATTGTCATAATAATGATGTTTATATGTTTTATATTTTTTCATTATAACGAGGAGGTTTTATTATTATGCCATAATAACTGTACATACGTAATTCTTTTTAGAGTGAAACTATCTTAATAGATACATGTACGTATATGAATTTTACATGATACGTAATTAACTCGTAAAAATTAAGATATACATGTACATGTACATGTTCGTATACACACAAGATGATCTTTAATTTACTTGAAAGTTCTATTTATTTTTTTACTATTTAAAAAACTTCATAATCCTCGATATCAAAATTTATTGTTTGGTTTAATTCGCCTAGAAGACCAAATTCATAAGAAGATTTCTTACATAGACCTGTACTCAAACCCAAATCCAAATCACCGTGTCCAAAGCAAGGTCCCATGATTTTACGGTTATTAGATTTGTCGTTGTATTTACTTAAGACTTGTAATGTCGTCAGAATCAAATTTAAATAAAAGCTGCTCATTATTCCAGGATAATCTTTATCAAGATATTTCCATTCAATAGGATTGTAACCGCCAATAGTTTTTTTTTTAGAATTTTTGACACGAATAGCAACAATGGTTGGACTTTTATCATCACATAAACGGTGAAAATCCCTAGGTGTAAATCCATCTTGGCTGTCCACGTAATAATAGGTTAAAGTCTAATGGATAATTTTTTTCACTATCTCGTTCTTTTTACCCATTGAATCGTTTTATTGATTTGGCTGTGGGAAAGAATTGCTGAGTAATTAGAATTACGGATGAGGTGAAGTGACGCTTATAAAGCTTTTCTGGTAATAGTTCCGAGCACGGCATCACTTTATTATAGAAATCGACAGAGTTTATATGAAAATAAACGAATTAATAGTAAATAACTTTTAAGCGTAGCTCTAAGTTCATTGAATTCGTTTCTTGACCATTGGTCCACTGGAATCGATAAGTCGACGTTGCTAGAAGCTGACACTTGTGCGATCCCCCACTCAAGAACCTTTTCCCAAATTTCAATTTCTTTAAGATTCAAATCATCTCATCTGAGCAAAGAGATGAGTGCTGTTTCTTGAATTTCTACAAAGTCGCTGGATTGGAAAACCGCAGCAGGATTTTTGCATGCAATTTCCGTACAGAATTCCTGAAGTTTAAAAAAGGAGCTGTGTTGAAAAGCAACTTGATTGTTCCAAAAGATATTCTTGAATATATTCAATCAAATCTTCCAGAATTAATTCGTCAGCAGCAGCTAACAAATCTAGAAGCGTTGGCACCCCATGATCTGACAAATCGATTTTGCCACTGTGCATGTATCTTATATCATGACCATATCGATTAATCTCAATTTAATATATTTCTAAAACATTATTAAATAAAAGTTACCTTAATAAGATTTCAAGAATGGGCGGTTCAATATTTGGTTTCTCAAAGACAATTAGTTTGTCCGATTCTCGTCTTATCCACTCGTCGGAGAAAGCAACAGCAAAATATTCCGACTGCGCTATAAAAGTTTGTTCAATGAATCGAAATGTCACAATATTTGGCATTTTCATAAAAGTTTGCCAATTTATTAGAGTGTGAATCCAATAACAAACCAGTCTTCATTTTTTTATTTTTATCGTCTTATAATGTGTAAATTTGCAAATTGATAATTTCTTTTATCATTCGCATGTAATACAGATACGATTTTATTGAACAATATCGATATACAGTACGTATACGTATACATATATGAACATGTATCGGTATACGTACTCTTCTTTTATGCGTCTGTCATTTTTTCATGCATAACTATAACTTCTTTAACGTTAACACACATAAATCATGTTTATTTTACCATAATTTCAAAGTGAATGTTATATCGAAAATGAAGATATTAACTAATAAAAGAATGCGCGGAAATTCTAAGAATCTGACTACGAAGAATTGATTTGTGAAAGAATTACTCTATATTTGACACGATGAATGTGATGCTTCTACTTTTATTACAATTGATGATTGATTTAAAGTTTCTCAGTTTAATGATTAAAGATTCTTCCTAACTACCAAAGAACATAATCCTACTCTATTCTTAGACGCCCCTTCATAGATATGCGACGAATCCCTTTTTACAAGTGATTCGTCTCCCCATTTTCCTTTCCCACAATTTACATTAGTTCCCACTGATTACATATTTCGTCACCACATACATTTATTCTCAACTATTTCACACTTCGTAACCCCATAATCAATTATGATACTTCTTACGCCCCGGCTCCCATTATTGCGTGATCTTACTCCATTACCCAGATCCCGTGAATACATGTGATGAATCCAATATTCGTTGTATTAACGTGTCAAATAATGCTTTTTGATAACTGGTTAACCGGTTATTAACCGGTTGAACCAAAGATTTTTCTCAACCGGTTCAACCGAGTTTCTTCGGTTCGGATCGGTTACCCGATTATGGTCTAATCGGTTCAAATCATTACCTTTGAGTAAGGCATTATGCCCCTAAAATATCAGTACTTGATGCGAATGCAAGTTTGAATAAAATTTAATGGTCTAAAAATTTTGTAACTTGAACGTTTTTTATTTAACTAAAAAAAAAACTAAAAATCGCAATAATTCGATAAATATTATTCTGATTAAAATGAAATTACTACCAAAATGTTCGTCTTATTTAATAATACCAAAGTATAAAATTCTAATCACTGGTTATTGAGAAAATAAGTTTTTACAAACCTGCAATCGGGAAAATGACTTGCCATTAGATTTTCGCAAATTCATCGCTTTTATTTTTTTTATTTTTTATTGTTATTATCTTGGCATTTTATTTATATATTTTGCTTCTACAAATAATGCTAGAACTGTACGAATATGCTATGATAGCCAGACAAACTCGGTCTCGAATAAAATTGCAATTCATTCCAAGAATCAAAGATTCGGCATTTCATGCTATGTGTGAACATTATGGGATTATTTGAGAGTTCTCCGACCTCTCTGGCACAGTTGTGCTATACTTCGCAACAGATTTTTTCCTTTTCCTGACGGGCAGTCAGCGAAAATTCACCATATCAAATATCGCAAAAAAGTTTACCGATAGTCACCCTTCCAAAATATTATGGTTGATATTATCCCCTTTGAGCACTATGTGCATTCGTAAAAAATAAAGGTTTACCCATGTCAGGCTTTCATTTTTTAATCATGTACGTATGCGACTTGATAACTTTTTAAGAAACCTGGGTCGCTTTTCAGTCATGTGATACGGTGACATGCATGTTACTCGCTATTAGCGTTAGCGTGAGTTGATAACAACAGGATCAGATTGTAATTAAGCACATGTATTTCATTTTTTAATATCAAACTTCAGAAAAACATTTGTTTGATGGTATATATATCAAAAAAAATTATTTATTGTAAAAAAAATTGTAAGCTCTATGAAATAATTATATAATTGCCATTATAGCATTACAACAATTAATAAAATATGCTTTACTTGTTTCGAATAACTAACGTAAAATTAATGGAATGGTATTCGCTTGACTTAAAACAGTTATCAATTCGAAATGTTGGAAATTGAATTATTGTGAAGTTGATTATTGGCGGTTAAAACAAGATAGATGATGTTGTGTTTTTTTGAATCATTCACATTATTACACATTGAAATGTGGCTTTATCGGCATTACCGTCATCGGTGGGTCCCTTGATGGCGCCATTTGGTACAATAACAGTGATGGGATTGAACGGTGATTGAGTATTGGTTGTTGGTTGCATTTTGTTTGACTGAAAAAAGGGAGAAACGCTCAGTGTGTGTGAAAGATTAAGAATTTATTTTCTTTAGTATTGGAAGAATTGCAAGTATAACTTGTTTGTTTAATGGAGAAAATGACTCGAAGAAGAGCTCATTTTATAATCTTTGAAAGCTGACTGCGCAAATTATAAACAATATTAATTTCGTTCAAATTTAACAATGCAAAAAAAACCAATAGCTATCCAATTCAATAGCAATTCTTCTCGGACATCTAACCAATTGCTTATGTAAATTCCCTGTAGGTGAGTGCATTGTCATTTTTCTTTTGCTTCGGAATAAATATTGTCTCGCTCAATATACTCGAATCTGTGCTAACGTTATAACTAGCAGCACACAATTCTTAGCTAACATAAGCTTTCCCAGCGTTAATTTCAGTTAATATTGTTGTCTTCTAGCTTTCATTTCCATGTAACAACACAACAAAAGAAAACTCAATTTTATCAGCTCCAACACTGATACATGTACCATTAACAATAAGCATTACATCCAAATCAAGAAATTTTTTCTTTGTTACATTACGTACAATGGATTTATGTGCAAAAATTCGATGTTCACTTTGGTGCGTGTAATACGTACATGTACGTACTTGCATTTGTTATTTTATAGATTTTAATGAAAATATTTATAACAATAAACAAAGTCAACTAATGTATTGGAATATGTTGAGATATTTATTTTTTTAATGTGTTGTCTTCATTATATTGCAAGGTAACAGAATACTTTACAACTGAAAGTCATGGAAATTTTATAGTAATAGTTTTTTTTATCATCATGAATAAAACATGGCATGGTTGTTTTACTTTACATAATTCAACCGCAAAACTCCAACAGACTAAATTGAAAGAGTGTCAATTAAAAATTCTATACACAGATTCTTACACTTTATCGTTATTTACAAGATTAGCGACATTAACAGTACTTACAATAGCAATTGAGTCGATGTAAAGTCAGTAGTCGTTTACTTTGGACAATCAAAAAAGAGAAGTAAAAAATTTCAATATCTTTGTGCAAAGCTTAAATTTCCTTCTCTCCCAAGAGAAAAATTATATTGAACTTTGGAAACTAACTATTGATACCTAGAACCAAAGCTGAACCAATACAACCCTAACCATTAATATACATAAAATTTACTTTAACGCTAATGTATATAGTTAAACGACGACAATTTCACAAACGTACAGTATAATAAGTTTATTAATGGGACCAAGGTGGAGATTGAGTTTTTGCTAGATACATCTGGCACATCTTCATTAGTGATAGAACCTTAGCTGGTGCAGGCTTGACAGTAAGATATATAATCATTGCAAGACAGAAAATTCAGCATGCAGAAATACATACAATGACAGTGAAAAGATTTTTGTATTCATAATTAATCAAACTAATAAACTATCCTTTAATAAAATGAAAGTCTAATTGTTCATAATGTGAATGGGTAATAGTAATACAAAAATTACACATAAAATCTCTCATTTGATTACGATGCTCTTAAAAATCTTGCTAGAAATGGCATCTATTCCATTTTATAATCCTGATAATTGAGAAAAGAGTATTCATAATGAAAGAGGTGTTGATGCTAACATTATAGCTACGATGACAGGATTGAACAATATCGAACTAATCGAAGTATAGAAAATACTAAATTAGTTAATTTAAAAGAATTCCTTTATTTGATCAAAGATTATGTAAAAGCTTTTAGATACCTGATAGATATTCCCAAAGTAAAAATTTATATGAAAATGCGAGAATTAGTGACGTCTATGAACTATCCTGGACAACTTAATGTATGGTGTGCTATTACTCATCACATCAAAATTGGAGATTCTTCTGGAACACCAGAACAAATTTGCGTATTGTTTAAATAATTGGATCTTTGCATGTATCCTTAAATATTCGTGAAACTGTGTTTCTTGTGAATTATTAATTCTTTAACAAACATTTTCATGATATTTGGATGTCAAAAGGTACTAGCAAAAAAGCCAAAAACTTACAAGATTAATTTGCTTCTAGAACTGGCATTTCAAGATTGATCCAATAATTATACAGAAATTTGAATAATATACAGATCTAGAAACCAGATATCTTATCAACTTGCTGAACAATATCATCCCGTTGGTTTTAGATTTTATCCCATCACATTTCATAGTGGAAATTAGCCAGCATGCAAAGAAGCAATGTTTTGTGTTTGGGCTATTTTTTATTAATATTGGCGTCAAAGACTTTTAGATAATAATATATATATACTTTTCGAAGGGGCTTTAAATGCTTTAACGAGTGCATAATTTGGGGAAAAGTCATTACGGAAATGAGGTGATCTCTATACGTATAATAAAATGTATATACGTATACATGTTTTCATTTTTTAATAAACAGATGATCTTGTAAATAAATTGTAAATATGAATCAATTTTATATTGAGTTGTTTTTCTTTGAGTTTGAATCTGGCTTATTAAATTATTTTCATTATTCCTTTATTAAATTGTTTATACAAAACGTTAGCTACTTTGACATTAATCATTATTCTTCTTGATTATCGAACAGTACTTATTATTATTATAATACTTAATTGATTCATTGCCATTGTTAACTTTATTTTAGACTTTTTTATAAGCAGATTTTTTTTATTTAATACTAGCACTAGATCTTAACAATTTTTCCAATTCGGGACTGAGGAATTATATAAAACTCACCCCAAGCATTAATCTTTGTCCGATCTTTGGGAAGGCGACGAACCAGCCGTTTACCCTTGTACCAAACTTGTACGGTGTTCCTAAACAATCGAAAAGTTGTTTCGTCAGAAAATAATGTCCGATTCCAATTATCGTTGAGGTAATTTCGTGCCCATTCTACCTGTTTTTCCTTGTATGCCGTCGTAAGCATTGATGTTCCCATAGAGCGATTCTTGAAGTTAAGTTTGGCCAAATGTCTCGAAAGTGTACTATAAGACACCCGTGTACCTTTTTTGAATAATCTGTTTGTAAAGATATCTAAACAATTTGTCCAACAGATCTTGAGCATTCGGGGTGATTTTTGTGGGACGACCAATAGTTTTTTGTGGGCTGTACTTCCAGTTTTCTTCAATTATAGTAGATAATTGATCTCGGAATGTTTGTTAGCCATTGTATTTTACTTGCATTTTTGCTCTGAAGCCAGAAATGCTCAAAAGTTTTGGCGTGGGTACTTTTGCGGGAGTCGTTCGCTCTTCCTAAAAAAAAAGTTAAAATGATTGTCATAGCACCAAATATATTGCCTTTTTGTTTGGCTCGACTTTTGCAACACACTGTAAGAATAGAATTATTATTACGGCTTACCCTTATGTAATTATCTGACTTTTAATATACGAAATACGTAGCATTTAATCCGGCTAAAACCACATTCATGCGTGCTCCCTCCCAATCGACGTGACAGTGTTTAAAGTGTACAACAGACGGACACATAAACTTCTTGCCCGAGATAAATTTTTACATTACTATTACCGTTACGTATATAAATAATTAGAGAATACGTATAAAATGATCTACAAAAATTAGCCAATCACAATGAATTATTTAAAACAGGTACATTTAATAATACGTACATGTATATGGTATGGTCGGAAAATCAAATTTTATACTATCCAATAGCGTAATACCAAATACATGTACATGTAACGCTTTTGTAACCATGTACGTACGCAACTAGCTCAACACAGCGATAGCGATAGTGTCTAAATTTTTTGGGGAAAGAAAGGTCGATCGTCTAATACGTGTTAACGCTACGTAAATACGTACGATAACTGAGCATGACAATGGGCAATTCATCAATACATTATTTTTGGAAGTCTTGAAATTCTCCAAAATTTCCGCATCTTTTTTACAATGCAACAACAAGCAGAAGACCCACAGCCATTATCCGAGCCAAATAAAGACAGTAAATCAGAAAAACTAAATGTGCATTTAATTACCGATATTCTACACTTAATATTCAAGGCATTAGTGCCAAAAGACTTATTTTCCGTGATTCTCGTCAACCGTACTTGGTGTCGAAATGGTATTTCAATTCTCTGGAAAGCACCATTTAGTCATCCACGTCTCAACACTAGCCGTGCGATTCGCACATACTTACTGTCCATCACAGAACCATCACAAAGCTATTTTAAAATGTTTCCTTATTTGCCAATAAATAGCATATCAAAAGATTTAAAAGAATTAGAGGTAGATTTGAGAATTATTAAAGAGCCATTATTCGATTATATTTCATATTGCTCGGTATTTGATTATGGTGGGATGGTTCAAGCGACTTATGGTTATTGCGGGAGATTGCGCAAATGTCAGAGAGGAAAATTTGCTAGTTTAATCATGTGTCTCTTGTTAGAAATGTTCAAAACACGTGGCATCCAGTTCAAAGCAATGAGAGTAAAATATCTACAGGATTCTAAAGAACATCTTTTATGGGCGTCGTCTGAATATAGATTTATGTTTTCGGAGATTGTAACTCTTAATCTGGATGGGAAATGCAAGAAGAGTGAAGTATTGGCTGCAATGATTCCGATTTGCCGAAAAATTGTAAATTTAAATCTTCTATTATTTCTTTTGTGTTTTATTATATATATTCTTTAATAGAAAATATCCAAATTCACTTTATTATAGAAACACTTAAGATTTCGTGTAGACGATACGTATGGCGCCGAATCAATTAAAAATCTTATCCAACTTATACACTCGCAAACTAATCTCGCCACTTTCGTGATAACCGGCAGTATCGAAACAAACTATCAAGCATCATTATTTTCGGCTCTCTGCACACAGAACAGTACAATCACCTCATTGAAATTCAATTATTTCCGCTTTACCTTTATGGATTGGTCTTTCTTAGAAAAGTTGACTCGTCTGCAACATCTGAGCATCCAAAATTGTATCGGGTTCCGTTACAGTCTAGAAAAAATTAATGATGTATTGGGTATGAGAAGATATTCCAGATCATTTGTTGTAACTCTTGAAGGATTTGTTTGGAAACTTGATTTACAAGAATGATTATTTTTTATTTCATGTAAAGATTTTATAAGTGAAACCTCTTACTTTGTATATTTTAGTTATTTCCTTTTTTATACTGAAGAAGAAAATGAAATCTGTTAATACTAACGTTAATATTGCTCAATATACTACTGCACTAAGTAATTGCTGTCCAAATCCAATTATCAAATTCTCTTGGCACTTCTTCATGAATTGAAAGTTTATGTTGGAATCTTTCGATTGCTTTTTCTCTATGTTTCGATACACCATTTTACTTTTATATTAGGTAGATAAATTCTAAATAACGAGAATAGATTTGATAATTCCCCTTAACTTTGAATGATTATCGTTATTTGCTTTCTGCATTTTTTTTCTTGTTCTTGTTCTTGTCCTTGTTCTTGTTCTTGTTCTTGTTCTTGTTCTTGTTCTTATTCTTATTCTTATTCCTCTCTCATTTATTTGCTTTATGAAAAATTTTTGACTTTTGGATGTCAATGACTCGATGATACTCGTTCGCGATCTAAAGGATAAACTGCAGTAAAGCCTCGCATTCTAAGTTCTCAGATAAGATTAATTACAGGTAGAAAAGGGCTGATATACTAGTGGTTTTTTTTTGTAAACCTCTAGAAGGATTTCGGATTTCTTGGTAAACTTTTAATAAATAATAATTCATTGAATTTAGGATAAATCGGGTAAACATCAGCAAAACCACTAGAAAATCAGAGATTCACCAAAAAATCACTACCAACCCTTTTCTACTTGTGAATAAGTACAAAATACTGATTTTTTTCTTAATGCTATGGAAAGAAATAAAATTTACTATATGCATACCAATTTATTACACAATATACATGTATTAAGTTGCTGCAGTTATATATTTAATAAAGCTTCTTGCAATGTGACTTGGGAATCAAACACCGAGATGACAAATAAATATTTTGGCTTGTGAGCTTTTTTTATATGAAATTCATTAATAAATAAATCAATATGAAGTGTAATAAATAAAAATTTTGGCTTATAAACTGACTCATAAGGAGATTTAATATTTATATACATGTATTAGAAAACTTTTTTTGCTTTTAAAACTAAATCTATTATTAATTTATAAATAATATTTAAAAACTAATATAATATAATAAAAATCTTTGCACAAAGATTTTTTTAACTATAATTTAATATAAAAATTATTTAAATAATATAAAAATTTATATACTATGACAAATTTGCTCACTAATTAGAAAATTAGCCTAAAAATATAAATAAGAGTTTAAAAAAGAGTAAAAAATAATAATAAAAAAGAGTATCTAAATTCTATATCAATTTCTATTAAAATTATTATAATTTAAAAAGAAAATAAAAATTTGTAAGAAATATAAAAATATTAAGTTTTAAACAAAAATATTATAAAATAAAAGAATTATAAAATAAATAATATTTTAAAGCTTCTCTACTAAAATCAAATATTTCAAGTTATTGAAATATAATTAATAATAATATAATTATAACAAAATTATCAAATCACTAATCAATAATAAAAATACTTATTTCAATAATTTCAATATAGATAAATTTTAATATAAATTTTTTATTATAAAATTTTCAATTGAGATCTATAAGATTTTTTATATTAAAATTTAACTATAAAAATATTTTGATAAATTTAATATAATTTATATATAAACTTTAAAATATATAATTAAGAATAAAAACAAAATATTAAGAAATAAAAATTTTATTTATTATATTATTATTTTATAAGTTTTAATATATAATTAAAAATAATATAATATAAAAAATAATTATTAATAAATATAATAAAAATACAAATTTTTTATTTATATAAAATATATAAAAGTTTTTAATTTTACTAATAAATATTTTTATTCTTATATTAAAATGAAGATAATATCATATATTTTAATATATATTTTTTTAGATTTTTTAGATTTAATTTGATAAAACTATTCTAATTACATATAAAATTAATTATTTTTTATAATTAAAATATATAAAAAATAATTGACTTTATATGCAATTAGAATAATTTTATCAAATTAAATCAAAAAAATCTGAAAAAATATATGTAAAATATATAATATTATCTTTATTTTAATAATCAAATTAAAAACTTCTATATAAAAAATTTACATTTTACTATATTTAATTAATAAATTTCGATATTGTTATATTATTTCTAATTATTATTATAGATTCTTAGCTTTATTTTGAAATAAAAACAAAAAATATTTATTAATTAAAATAAAACTTTTTTATAAAATAAAAGTTTCAACTTTTATTATATTTAACTATTAAAATTTTAATATATATTAAATCAGAAATATAATATCAAAATTTATTAATTAAATATAGTAAAATACAGATTTTTCTAGTATATAAAATTTTCAATTTTACTAATAAATAATTTTTATTTTTATATTAAAATGAAAATAATATTAGATTTTTAATATATATTTTTTTCAGATTTTTTAAATTTAAATTATTTTAATTATATAGAAAATCAATTATTTTTTATATGTTTTAATTATAAAAAATAATTAATTTTATATGCAATTAGAACAGCTTTATCAGATTAAATCTAAAAAATCTAATATATATATATATATATTAAAATATGTAATATTATCTTTATTTTAATATAAAAATAAAAGTATTTATTAATAAATTAAAAACTTTTATATAAAAAGAAAATTATTATTATATATAATATTATCTTTACTTTAATATAAAATAGTAAAATTGAAAAATTTTATATAAAGAAAAAAATTTATATTTAATTAATAAATTTTGATGTTATTGTATTATTTTTAATTGTTACTATATTATAATAGTATTTTTTTGAAAAAATTTCAATTCTCATTTTTTTGATAAAATTAATAAATAAGTATTATATTATAACAATTTGATAAATTGTAAATATACTAAAATTAAAAATTTTAAAATTAACTCAATATAAAGATAAAAATTTCAAAATTATACCAATAACTTTGTAGAGCTTATAGTATGCACCATCTAAAGTCATCAAATATTATATTCTATAAAATGTATAAACTTCTCAACTAGGAAGTAAATTCAAAATTTAATCCATAAATATGATGGAAAAAAGCTTATTTTACCATATTTATGAATTAAATTTTGAATTTACTTCCTAGTTGAGAATAAAGATGGCACAGCAACTGTTGCAATGTGGTGACAAATAAAGCATCACCTAGTTGCAACTAGTTGCGACTTATAAAATTTTGGAGTTGCAACGTGTTGCAACA
>CAJVPL010000210.1:0-35455 GCA_910591945.1 Ambispora gerdemannii
GGATTAATAAGCGTATATTTAGTTTTAGTATTGTTCTATTGTTCAAACACATTCAAATATTCATCTTATACTCGTATTTTTGTTAATTTATTATTGTCAACCATCCACTTTCGTCATTTATATCTCTCTTATTTAAAATCTGCTGTGAACACAGTCGCTGTTAACCATTTCTAAATATTCTCATACATAAGAACTAGAAACGGTAGCAATACGCAAAAGCTCAAAATGATAACAATACAAAAAACAAGAATACCTTGTCAAAGAAATATAGAAAGGAGTTTGCACTTGATTATTTACTCTATAATAAGTGCAAACTTTACTTGTATAAACAATCAAAACTATGTAATCACTAGCTATAAGATGATAATTAAAAATATTATTATCAAAGAACTTGTTCTAATTCTAATAATTATAATATATGTTGCTTTTATACAAATTCAAACTATAATTCATCAGTTATACAAATTTATATTCACTAGTTCACTTTAATTCTATTGATTCAATATTCACTTATTTGTTCACTTATGCATTTACTTGTTTATTTGTTCACTTACTTATTTGTTTGCTCATCCCATGTAATTATATTCTTTTAATAAAATATAAGATATTTATAATCCAATAATATTAAGTATAAATAATCCAATAAAATATTTGATCAAAGTTCATTATATAACAATATTAAAGAGAGATATCTTTGAAAATTTTATAAAGAAAGCATCAAAATATTATATATTTTTCACTAATTGGATAATTATGAACAAGAGTTAGAAGAAGTAATCAGATAAATATAAGAATAATGTAAAAATAATATTTAAATTCTATGTTAATTTCTACTGAAATTGTTATAATTCAAAAAAGAAAAAGAATAAAATAATGATATTTCAATTAAATATAGTATTCTAAATAATTGTACTAACTAATTAATTTATGAATTATTTAATTAAAGTGACAAATAAATTAATTAACTAATTAAAATAACAAAAATAATAAAAGTAACAAAGATTCTTTCACTTCATTCTTCTTACAAGAAAGAGATTATGATGTCTTTAATTAGGAATTCCAAATGATTTGATTATAACAAAAACATTAAAAGACTAGTCTATAACAAATTAATATTTTGATTAGCTCAATATGATCTCAAAGTTACTTGTTTACAAGATTTGAAGTATATAGTTAAAAGAGAAAGATAAATTATTTAAGTATTAAAAGGTATTTATTTTATTATATTATTTATTTTCAAGTTTTGACATATTGAGTTAGAGCTCAACTATAACTTATATTTATATATTTTTCATGAAATACAAATATAATATTAAAAACAAAAAAAGATATAAAAGATAATTATACTAACTAAAAATGGAATTTCAATTTACTAAATATAAAAAATAGAAAAATAAAGGAAAAAAAGTATAAATTTCAAAGAATTATGATTTGATTAAATTATATTTACTCAGGATATAAGTATAAAAGTATAAAAAGTATAAATATATAAAAGTATAAAAAGTATAAGTATAAATATATAAAAGTATAAAAAATATAAAAAGTATAAATATATAAAAGTATAAAAAGTATAAGTAGAAAATAAAAATATATGAATATAATAATTAATAATATATAATGAAATTGTAAAACATTCTAAGTTCTTTATATAATTTTCATAATTTTGTAAAATATTACAAATTATAGAATTAATGATTTTTATAACATAACTATAATAATATAAAAATATTTGCAAAAATCATTTTTTTTCACAAAATAGTAAAGAAATTTTATATAATTTTGAATAATTTTGTATAGTATTTTTAAGACATGATATTTTCGCATCTAGTAAATCAAATTCAATAATTTTAATATTATTAAATATATCTTGACTAAATCTTTCTAATGATATCAAATTTATTTAACTTAATTTACAATATGTGAAGATATTTATATTTCTTTAAACTGAATTTTTTTTGTTACCAAATTTAAAGTTTACTGCAATTCTGCTAGTATTTTAAATTTCTGATGAGTATTCTTAATTAAGATAAAATTATTTAATTAAATATAATTATTAATTAATTTTGAAAAAACTAGATTATTAATAATATCTTAAATATATTAAAATAAATTATATTTATTTAATTTAAATTTATAAATTTTTAAATAAATTTATTAATTCAAAAAAATTTTTTAAACAAAGTAAAATTTTAATATAATTAATTATTTTAATTTTATTATATATATATAATTAAAATAATAAAAAAATCAATTAATTTACTTTGCAATTAAAAAAATTCTTTCAAATTAAATATAAAAATCTGGAAAAAGATATATATTAAAATATGAATTATTATTTGTATTTTATATAAAAATAAAAAATTTTAATTATTAAAATTGAAAACTTTTATATAAAAAAAATTTCATATTTTATTATAATTTTTTAGTAAATTTTAAAAGTAATATATTGTTTTTATAAGTTATTATATTTAATATTGAAAAAATTAAATTAAATAAATACAAATAATTATAATTATAAAGAATTATTATTTATAATTATTTTTTATATGATAACAAATAAAAAAATGCAATAGTATTGAATTTATTAATATAATAAAATATAACTTTTTTCTTTAAATAAAAAATTTTAATTTATTAATCAAACATATAATTTTTCAAATTTTTTGAATTCAAATATCTAATGACAAAATTATTGTAAAATTTTTATTGATTAATTAATAACAATTTTATAATAACTTTGCAATTAGATTTTAAAATATATATTAAAATATAAAGTCTGATTTTTTTGATATAAACATAAAAAATATTAATTAATAAAATTAAAACTTTTTATATAAAAATCCTGTATTTATTATATTTATTAACATTGTTATATTTCTTTTAATTATTATTATAATTATACTTTGATATATTAATATTTTGAATAATTATTAAAAAATTTAATTTTATATAGTTAAAAATATAAGAAATATAATTATAATTACATAATTATATATGTTTGAATGTGTAATTATATAAAAAATTAATTATATTTATTTTTTATAAATTTTTTATCTCTGTTAGTATTAATTCAAGATAAACAAACAATTTAAATCAAAAATTTCAATTTATAAATTTGATCTACAAAAACTTTTTTCTAATCTAATTTTATATATAGTGCAAACAGTTACATCAAAGATTTTACAGATTATTACTTATAAAACTGGATATGATTGGTCAGAATTATTACAATGTGATTATTTTTTTATAATTAATGCTGAAATTTTTAAAAAGTGCATTATTTAAAATTGTATCTTCTCAGTACTTATCAAAAAGGATCTATAAAATATCGGTATGGTATGGATAACCGGATGAGTATGGTGCGAGAAAAAGATTAACATGTACTACCAGTATAATGATAACACATACTACTGGTAGGATTATTACATAACGATAAACTATACTGTCTTGATTTTTATACTGTACTATACTACATAAATCTTCTAAAGTAACCTATATTCCGAATCCAACCCATACCCTAACCCTCTTCCAATACAGAACATGAAATAGAACAGTACATGTAGTTACGTATTACTGTACTACCCTCACGTGATGCATACCATACTGATCTGGATCATACTAATATTCGCATTACCCTATCAAAAACTATTAAATGTCGTATTTTTTTTACATTTTAAGTTCATATAAAAACATCGCACTTGATAATTCATTTATGTAACATTATATCTAGATGATCGATAGTATAATTTTGATGTAGATCATTCAATTTCACTAAAAAATAGGGGTGATGCGTTTTTTTTGCTGGAATATAGAATGTATCGGTATTCTTGCAGAAAATTTCTGACAAATAGAATTTATAATCAGAACGAGAAATTACATAGTAGTACACAGCTTTCCCACGACTCTCAAGGATCGAACACGTTATTTATTGACGATTTAAGCTTGTCTGCTGTTGTTAATTCGGTATCACAGTTTCAAGTATTGTCGATTGTTTTTAATAAAAAAAAGTTTTGTGCAACATAAATATCGAATAATGCAACACACGATTTTTTCCGTTCTTTTTTAGAATGTCCTTGTGACTCAAAATCTGAATGTGAAAGAAATACATATAATCATTTATATGCATATAACAATGAAGCCTCTAATATAGGAATCAACATTTCTTACGTACATTCATATTCTCGAACTTGAAAATAGATTATTCTTGTAAAATACTAATAGTATTTAATGAATCAACTCAAAAGAATCCAAGTTTGAAAAAATCAAGATTGATTCTTGTTTATTGATAAATGACAAAGTAAATGAGTGAAACCTAACCTTTTAGATTGTTTATTTATGATACATCTCCCCTGAAGATTTCGTTAGTTTGTCGGCAAGAGATAATTGTAAAGAAAAGTATTCCTCCATTGATTTCCCTTTATTTATATTAGATCTTGACTATGTTTCGCCAAATAATGCATTAATGACTGCTTTCTTGCATCTTTATTTTGCAAACGCAAGAGTTTTTTCTCGATTTGTTAATGTATAGATAAGAATGTATTGATAACGATAACAAGAAAGCATTCTTTAAAGAATGAATTTCAAGATAGGCATTGATTCTCAAATTGCATTGATTCTCAAATTACATGCTATTTGAAAATATATTTATTTCCTCATTACGGTAATGATTGATTGTTTGTATGTATTTATATGAGATATGGTGAGACTGCGGATAGAAGCGAATCAAAGTCGCGTGAGTTAAATGTATGTTGTACGATGATAACGACTATCCATACGTTAATTGATGTCAAAAAAAATTTGGAAAATAACAAATCGTCGTTCTCCTCGTTCTTGTATTTATCGTTATTGTTGTTGTAGATAAAATAGAAGCAAATCAACAAAAAAAACCAGAATCAGAATAAAAAGAAAAAGAGGAATACTTGTTGATATTCAACAATGGATAACAAAATTTATAGTTTTCATCTTCTGATAATTTCCCATGTCAAAACCCCCAACGTGTCACAATCATCAATTGATGGATTTAATACAGACCCGAAATTCGGGCTTATCATTGAACACACCAATAAAAATAAAATGCTATTATTCTAAATTTTACACCTTTTTAAGGAGGCATTTCTGACAAGTGTTTTGCGTCTTTACTTTTCTCTTTAATATCAATTTGTTCGTGCGTTCGGCGCGGCGATTTTTTTTTTGAATTTTCGCATTATTGAAATCCCTTTTTTATTTTTCATTGTAATTATTTTCATTTTTGTGTAATATTTTCTTCGTTATACGAACGGGGAAATTCTTATCTATAAATTTCAATATCTTTTTTTGGGTAGAGATAAAAAAACAAAATCACAAAAGTCCTTTTAAAAAATATGCGCTCTTTGTCACATCTCTGTTCGAAAACTACAACAACAAAATATCACACAATAACGACTACTACGCGATCTTGTCTAAAGAAGAGTTCTCTTAAAAGAGCTTTTGCAACAGTAATCTTCATATTATTGAGCATCGCGCAACCAAGTTTTGCCCGAGATAATGTCACACGTAAATATACTAAACATTTATTTGCTCGCCTCTCCTGCCTTTGGAATAACAATAGACTAATTGACATTTTTAATAGTTTCAAATATAGATTGTTTGGCAATCGGGAATAATTGCGGAGCATGTTCAGTGAATTTAGAGTGTGGTTTTTGTGTCACAGTAAGAAGAAATTAAACAATTATTTTTTACATAATTTTCTATTAGTTGTCATTATTAATTATTTAATCTGGATGAACTGTACACGTCTATTAGGATCAGAAATGTGTTCAAGGAGGTTGGAACGGACCTTTCAACAATCCTTCAATATGCCAAGACAGATGGGAGTATCAGTTCGGACAGTGTTTTAGTAAGTCGGGTCTATTATTAATACTACTAACCATATACAATTCTGCATAAATATAAATAATAATAAAAAAATTAATAATAATAAAATTAATAATAAAATTTAATAATAATAATAATTTAATTTTAATATATATCGATTATATCCAATCACTCTTTCGCAAACATTAATAATAAATTTTATTTAATCACAAAAATAGTAACTCATAAGATAGCGCTTATATCAGTATCATCGGCACTAGTTGGTATCATTCTACTTCTTCTATCGCTATGCTTTTGCTGTTGTCTATATCGATGCTGTTGCGCCGCAACAAGAGGCAGTAGTATTGGCACAGACGAAGAAAGAAATCCTTTATTGGGTGGGGAGTCAGTAGCCACGCATCATTTTCGTCGTGCATCATTTTACAACTATAATCGTAATCGACCATTCGAAAGACGTGGTCGTACTCTAAGTTCCGGGACTGCAAACAGCACGATGCAGTACGGACGAAATTGGCGAAACACTGATGAGTATATGTACGGATATGGAGGTCCATCCATGCTCTGGGAAAACGATCATAATCCTCCACCTACAGCTGTTGAGGATTTCTCGGTAGGATCGCAGGGAAACGGTAACCCTGGTGAATGGCGAAGATGGGAGAAGAAAAGAGAAGAGCTGTTGGCAAAGTATGGAAAAAGTAGCGATGCTTGATTTAATTAATTAGTTTTGGTATTTAGTGTTAACTATTTTTTTTCTCATTCTTTATGTGATTTGACCAAAAAAGAGTTTATTATTGATTGGTTACTTCGACCATTTTTTATTTATCTACATATCCTAAATCTAATATTAGTTTCTAAGAAATACAAATTTGTCATTTCTTTCTTTCATTGTACAAAATTTTCTTTTTTTCCTTTTTTATTAGCATTTTTGCTTATTTGCGTATCTGTATGCGGTCTGTATATAACCATATATATATATACACATACAGATACAGATACTTATATATCAACCCAGCATTTTTATTGACTGCCGAATTTTTCTTGTACATGTCATATTTATTTTTTTTTTACATTAATATTTTATTATTATTTTATTGTCAAAGTTTTTGAGTTTGTCCCAAATATACAATGCGTTTAATACGGATTTCGTTACGAAGAAGCATTATTATTAATTGGTTTTTATTTTACATTGGATTCTTGCTGTATCTGTTTTACCTTGGTTATTTTCCCGAATTATCATTATATTTTTGGGGAAGGATTTCGTTTCGATTGGATGTCGTGTTATATTCAAACACGCGTTTTTTCACGGAAAATCAAATAATTTATTTTGGTTATTTGTTGTACCAGATATATTTTAATGCATATGCGTTTCAGTATATGGAAAAGATAATTATTGTGCCTATTTCTTTGTGTTAAGTTCCATCCACCTCATTCTTTGCTATTTTTGGCATCACGCAATAATTGTATTTGTTTTCTTTTTTATCATGCCGATGGAAATGAGCTTAATGATAGATGCATAGCAAAAACAATCACTCGGAATTTGGTTCAGCATACACATTTGATAAATCTTGGATTTTCGGATCTCGTTCTTTTTCTTACGCGTCAATGACGCACTTTTAATTCTATATTAGTATCACGGATAATCAGCTGTAAGCGTGTGACTGACATTGCATTGTATTGTATTTCACGACAGACACGTGGGTAGAAATTTTTTTCAGGCGCTGTTACCTAAATAGAAATAATCTATTCTTACAGTAAGGGGTTCACCAAAAAGAACAGCAAATTTAAAAGTCCGTTTGTAGCTTGCAAAGATTACACTCACACGGTTCTTTTTGACCTTTTCCAATTCCAGTATTTCCACGTATGAAAGAATAACCCTTTACTGTAGTTATATTACATAGTTATCATAACCTGATAAACACGTTAGAAAATGGCGGGGCAACAAAAGGATCTAGATTTTGTCATTTTTGGTGCAACAGGTAACTTACGAACGAAACTGAAACAAATGAAATTCCAATAAAAATCGATTTTTATAAATTTAATGGAATCCTCGTTGTTTTTGAGAAAGGCTTCACTGGTAAACTAGTAGTCGAAGAATTCTATCGAGCAGCACAACACTACCAAAATTCCTCTCAAAACCCCAATGCCCCAAAATTCACGTGGGCTATCGCTGGACGATCGGAGACAAAATTATTCGAGATGGCAAACATTATCAGTATCACGACGTCCTCGAGTTCTGTACGACAACCGGAAATGATCATTGCAGACATCACGCGACCAGAAACTTTAAATGTTATGGCTAAACGTGCTAAAGTTTTGCTTGCATGTGTGGGTCCATTCAGGTTGTATGGTGAGCCAGTAGTGAAAGCATGTCTGGAGAATCACACAGACTATGTGGATATTACCGGGGAAACGGAATTCATTGAGCAGATCCAGATAAAGTATCATGAATTGGCGAAAACGAGTAATGTTACAATTATTCCCGCTTGTGGATTTGATTGTGTATGTGTGTTTTTTGTGGTTCTATTTGTTGGAATATCGGATCACGCGGTTTGTTAGTAATTTTTAATTCCAATTTTGGTGTAGTTGCCAGCGGATTATGGTTTGTTGTATACTAAACAGCAATTGAAAGAACTTCGTGCTCTTCCTTCCTCGATTGAATTGTTTTATAAAACTAATGTGGGACCTTCTGGGTTTACCCTACATTATGCAACTTATGAATCAGCAAGTAAGTAAATTGAGCTTATTCAAACTGATTTCTTATTTTGTGAGCAAAAATTTATATAATTCCATTCCGGATAGTCTTGGCAATACAAAATATTGATAATATACGTAAATTACGAACATCTGTGAATCGACCACGCGTCCCAAAGATCGGACCAGAACTTAAAAAAATCCCAAATGGCAGATGGGAGAAACGCGTTGCTGGCTACGTGACGCCATTCTTTTTTGCGGATCCGGCAGTGATTCGACTTAGTCAACAGCTCGATATCGAAAATGAGAGTGATGTGCCCCCTGTACAATTTGCTGCATATTTGGTTATTCCAAAGCTAATGTATTTAATTGAGATGTTGGTCTGTTATAAGATTTTAAGTTTTCTGGCACATTATTCATGGGGTCGGTGGCTGATTCTCAAATTCCCGAGATTATTTACTTTAGGTATGTTTTTTTTTTTTTGTTTTTTGATTGCAACTGAGAATATCGAATCGATTAATATTTCTTTATCGTTTAAAGGCACTTTTTCACATGAAGGACCAACATTAGAACAAATCCAACAAACAAAATTTGAGATATCATTTTACGCTCGGGGATATTCTCAAGAATTAATAGATACCGTGATAGAAGCAGAAACATCATCAACGGTGTTGATGTCAGCTGAAACCACTCCATTAATCCAAGACAACCAAAATTCTAGGCCCGTATCATCCTCAACATTATCTGCAATGCGACTAAATAAGATTAAACCTGATGTAGAGATTATCACTCAGGTGGCAGGCCCGGAACCGGCATATAGCACCACCACAATATCTATCGTTCAGTGCGCTTTCACTTTATCATTAGAGAAGGCAAAAATTCCTGCCGGCGTGTTAACCCCTAGCGTGGCTTTCGGGAAAACAGAATTGTTGCAGCGATTAAAGGAGAATGGACTCAATTTTCGTATAGTCGGTCGATGAGATTTGAAAATGATGTTGACCATTTTTATAATTTTTTTATTACTGCTGATGTAAATTTAATTTATTGTATATTTTTACCCTTATTTACTAAATATATTTCATTCTAATCATGTCGGAAATTAATCATATCGGATCAATCAATCAATGTACGACAACCATTTATAGCAAAGAAAATGATATTTTTATTTTTGAGACTCATAACTCTGTGTGTGTTTCTATATATGCATATGCGAGTGTATCTGTGTCCGTTTGTGTCAGTCCGTGTAAGTCTGTGTGTCAGTGTGCGATATAAAAACATTTCATTTTATTCTCTTTGTGTCTTGCTTTGTGTAAAACATCATTCGAATAATGAGAATAATAGAATTCGAATTTATTTTCATCTATGTTGATGGCATATATTAAATGGACAAAATGATGGCAATAATGTTATTTATACATGTTTAAAATTCTGTATCATATTTTAATTGTCGTTTCAATAGCTCAAATCGTTTCACCGGTTCTAAATCCCTGGTTTATTTCGACCCATGCTAAATGTGCCCAGATATGACATTTGCTTTACTATTCAAAATATGGAAATGCAACAATAATAATGGTCGTAGTAACAATAGTAATAATAATCACAATAATAGAATTAATTATCTTTATGTTGTGTACACTTCTTTCATTATCTTCTTCCCAAAGAAAACTCACCCACTATCAAACATTGATAAATTACTAGAAAAACTGTGAGAGTTAAAGTTTGCCCCACGTTTGATTTTCTTACCAACCAGCCACTTTTTTTTACAAGTAGTAATCTCTGCGTCAAACTGGTAATTTATAATATCGATAAAAATCCTAACCTAATAACTAGAATAATCGTCTTTTAGTTCCGGGACCATACCACAAAAGTCCTAAATTTAGAAATCTTTAACGATACACACACACATTTGAGAGTAGTAACTATCGTATTACTACCATAAAGTTCGCCGCATCAATTGTGCGACTCCTGCAATTTTGTTTGCGCGACCCACACCCACAAACTCTTTCAAAGCTAAGTTAAGTCAAAGTGCCCAACTTCTTTCCTTGCACGGCTGTCTCTCTTGCTTCCCGCCAGTCAAGACTAACAATAATAACAAAAAAGGTGCGTGTTTAATTAGTTCTTTACATAACCCTCTTTACACAGTCATTTCTCTCAATCGCTCATTTTCATATTATTTTTTTATTATTTTTTTACCATATTATATTATTACTGTTGTGTTATGTTGTTATTGTATTCTTATTACTATCACTATTATTATTGTTAGTATATTATTACCTTGAGCAAGCGAGTGAGTGTGAGCGAAGTGAATGAGAGAAACTTGACTTTGTCTGGTGTGTTATATCTTTTATCATATCATAAATAAATATATTTATTTTTATATATATATATATACAAACAACATACTCTCTATATATAAAAATAAATATATATTATTTGCCCTGCTGTTCCTACTGGGTTGTTTGTTCGTCATCTCTTTTTCACATCTAACAAAACACTCACTTAGGGGCTCGCAATTTTCCAACTGTCACACTCCTTAGTCCTCTTTTAACAAAACTAAAAAAAAGCTCAAATCTCCCGTTCGTAATTCCGTGCCGAAATCTCGGTTATGATAAGTTCCTGATAGCATTGTTGCCCAGTCAAATTGAAATACTCTTCCCCCCTTCCAATCTTTCACCCGACATCACCACCGCTACCAATAATTAATTAATCAAGCAACAACACTTGTCGAGTTGTCCATCGTATTATTCGTGTCACTCTCCTCATAGTTGTTCTTTCCTCAAACTCACCTTACACCACCCACCTCCACATCTTTAATCTCTCGTCCTTTCAATCGCAACGGTACTTGTTGGCTAACTTCCTCCCTACTCTTTGCATTCACGGTTGTAAATAACTTGCTCATTTTGGTTAGCTTCATACTATTATTATTATTATTATTATTTGTCGTTTTCCCTACTATCATTATCATTTTGTTTACACGTTTCACTTATTATTGGTATTCATTATAATCTTTTGTTTCGCCTCTTTTCTATTTATTTCAAAACGTCCAACATAACCGTGGAATTGGTTCTTTTAATATTGGTTCGCTTTCAACCGCCGTAAAAAATATTCAATTTGACTGACGATATATTATTGACGATATAAATATTTATTACTTCCATATTTATAAAAAAATTTTTGGATAATAAAGAAAAAACATGAGCCATACAGCATCACCTATCACGCAAGTTAGTCCGGAGCATGGAGAACAGAGTGTAATAGCACAAATGCCCGAAGATAAACCAAAGGTTTCCCAAAAAGCCGAAGGTAAGAATTTCATGATAATGCTTCATTTCTCTTCATAACTTCTCTATATAATATTTTTTGTGAATGTCCTTTGATGAAAATAAATATTTTTTTGGTGGTGAAAGGGGAACGAGTGCGAAAAAAGGAGGGTTCGAGAAAGCGCAGGACTACAGGAATTTTAAAAAAATACGCCGCTTATCCATTTATCCGATATTTCTGTTGTGGGCGATCTAGATGTAGTGTTTCGTTTCGTTTTTTTATCTTATTTATTTATTATTTTCAATAATCTTTTGTATGATTAGTTTTTCTGTGATTGAAAACATTTTTTGCTTGAATAATATTCTTTCGTTTAAATTTTTATTGTCGTGTTTTATTATTTGCCTTTGGATTAACGATAATAATAGATGCGGCCCAACATAAAAATGTCTCAATTAGCTCGACGAGTGATACGTCGACAACTTTGGCGCCAAATCCAGGACATACTACCGTATCAGAGCCAAAATCGGAAGTAGCATCAAAGGTCACGCAGCGAACACACAGATCACTTTTCTCCCTGTTTTTCTGTTGTGCATGGAGTAATAGCGCTACAGTTGATAGTGGGACTGTGATTGCAATAGACACAGTCAATACGGGCACTCCTCCGGATACCATAGGCACAAGACATCCACCAACCATACCCGAGAAGGATGAAGAAAAAGTACCAGAACCAGAACCGGAACCAGAACCAGAGACACCTCCAGTTGTAAGCGTTCCTGTCGAACAACCCGTGGAAATTGTAAGTAATAATATATATAATATATATGGTTGAAAAATATATGTATGAATCTCCAATTAATCCCTAGATTTAATTTTTAGGCATTGGAGCCAAAAAGGCTGCTTAATCCAATAAGTCCGGAACATACAGGGCGTAAATGTTTGGTTTTGGATTTAGACGAAACATTAGTGCACAGCTCATTTAAAGCAAGTTTCTTATGTTTTCGTATTCCAATGTTTTATTGAATAATGTTACATACTAATTTTTTTTCAATTGTATTTGTATCTCGTTATTTTGACTTAACAGCAAATTCTTCATGCCGATTTTGTCGTGCCTGTTGACATTGAAAATCAAATTCATAACGTCTATGTAATAAAACGACCAGGTGTTGATCATTTTCTAAGAAAGATGGGAGAAATTTATGAAATTGTAGTGTTTACTGCAAGTTTATCGAAGGTCCGTGTCCTCACGTAAATTCTTATCTGATTTCGAGTAATCACATGACTAAAATATCGTTTTTTACTAATAATACGTAATTAGTACGCCGATCCGGTACTTGATATGCTAGATCAAAGTCGTGTAGTAAAGCATCGACTATTTAGAGAGTCATGTTTTAATCACAGAGGAAATTATGTAAAGGTGAGGGAAAGAAAGAAACACCGGATATTTCAACAGCAGAGCTAATTATTCGATTTATTTAGGATCTGTCACAACTCGGACGAGATTTAAGAGACACGATTATAATTGACAACTCACCTGCTAGTTATATCTTCCATCCTACAAATGCTGTACCCATATCTTCATGGTTTAATGATCCACACGATACAGAATTATTAGATCTCATACCGTTCCTAGAAAAACTGACAACAGTGGATGACGTAACAATGGTTCTGGATTGTTCCATTGAGGCTCAATAGGTGATGGCTAGGCAAGCGAAAAAAATCGGTGATGTTTGTTATTCAACTATTATGGGCCGGAAAAACGATCACGTCTGCTTTCATACCGGTATGGGGATTGTTAAAGATGTAATCTTCTTTAATATTTTGGGACCCTGAGATGTGAAGGCAGTTCGTGGGAAATGAGACTTTTTTTTATTTTAATTAAGAATTTTTCAGTCCAAGTTTGGCGCGGAATCGGGCAATTTGGGCTTTTTTCCAGTCTTGTCAAAAAAAACTTTTCAGTTACAAATGAACAGTCTCAAATTTACTCACACACACACATACACTTACTCATATACTCACTACACAAAAGGCAAAAGAGAGATTGTCATTTTTCTTATTAATAATAATAATAATTTTTTCCCCAATAGTGCGCGGGATGTATAATATCTTTATTTTCTTTTATGTTATTGGGTGGGTTGCTTTATTTTAAATCAACATTGGGAAGTCCGTTTTTTTCTCTATTTACTACTACTACTATTATTATTACCTACACAATACAACATACTGCTTGTTCAATTTAGAAAAATATTAACAAGGGAATTTATTTGGACTTATGATCGGCACCGCCGGGCGAGTAAGCCGATCTCATGTATTTTTGACTTTTCCTCCATCTCTATTTCTCCCTTCTCGTTCAACACCTACGTTTATTATAATTCTATAAATATTATTGTTAATTTTCTTGTTAAATTTGTTCTTTCAGTATTATATAGGTTTTCCCGTGATTAATTATTATTGTTATTAGTTTTCATCTTCATCTTAGTTTTTCGTCCTCTATTTTCTTATTTTTTTTTCTTTTTTTCCTACTCCTACTTAATAATATACATAAGATTGTCGTACTTTTTTTTCCTTAATAATGTTATTTGTAGATTTCATTTATTTTATCAAGAATAATTATATACAACTTCGATTCTTCGACCTCTCATTGGTGAGAAGTTTTACATAATAATTATATCATATATGCTGAATCATATACAGTAAATAGCACTTACTATAATTTTTTAGCTTTGTATATTATTTATAAAAAAAATGCATTTATTATGTTGTTGAGTGTATATTATTTGGTTCACTTGGCACTCTATATATATATAATTCTTTTTCAGATCTAACAGTAAATACCATCGATTCTCAATTAATGCATTTTACCTATTAATGTAACTTGAATTGGCAAACTTCAAATTGACTAGCAATTTTTATCGGTTTTTATTCCTAATCATATCTTAGAAAGAGGCAGACTTATTAAATACAGATACTTCTAACGATTAACCTGTCCTTCTTTCGCATTTTTCTGCAGCAAAAAAAAGATCAGAATTTTGATTTACTACTTTTTCATCAATTCTTTATTAATCGCATCGCTTATGATAATACACACTTGCTTATCGAGCTATCGAAACATTAAGACTAGGTTTTTACAAATTTCCGTTCTAAAACAGCAAACCTACAAAAGGTATTGGGAGTTTGCCAACGAAAAAGGCTTAAAAGATAAACACAGCAAGCCTTTTTTGTTAAAGCTTTAAAGATAAACACAAGCAAGCTTTTTGTTCAAAAGGCTTTAAAGATAAACACAAGAAATCTTTTTTTGTTCAAAAAGCTTGAAAACAAAAGAAAGCCTTATTTGTTCAAAAGGCTTGAAAACGTAGAAAAGCCTTTTTGTTCAAAGGTAGACGCAATTAACTCACTCAATATAGTGAAGTTATATAATATTCTCTTATAGGGAAGATTATTTTCATGAGTTATACCATATAAAACGTTTGCAGTAAGTTTTTGAGTATCTTGAAAAGGTGTTGATTAAAAAATGACTTTTACCAAGTATAAGTTTATTTCTTCCAAACGTGCAGTTTTTTGTTGGAAAAACGATACTCAAACAACGAACACACTGAACACATTTTTTTGATTCATTTTTATTTACAGGGAAAATAATGAATATTTCTGACTAGAAAATAATGACATATCAAACGCGTTTTGTTGATTTGAATTTTTTTGTATAGAGAACGTAGAGAAATGACCAGACTGATATACTATCTTTTGCGTTTTGTTCTGTTTATCTCGTATTTTACTAGTAGATGCGTTGGATATTTTTCGTATAAATGGCTTCTCTTGCTTATTCTCTGGAAGAAGACGTAAGTCTAGTTATAGTTATTCTCGTCGTCGTGGTTATGGTGGTTATTATCGTGGTAGTCGATATTCTCGTCGTTATTCGTCGCGACGATATACTATAGTGAAAGATTTTAAACGTATGGAAGTGGTTACTGGTAGTGATGGGAAATTTGATGGTTTGAGTGTTATGTTTGGACAAAGTACGGAAACGAAAGCGTTACTTACGGTGAAAAAAGTTATATAGCGAATATCGTCCGTATAAAGTATATGTTCATTATTATTCGTGTTATCAGGTTGCTAACGCGTATGCTCAGAAATGGGGATATGGTGTAGCTAGCGATATTGATAAGGGGCGTTTGGTTAAATACGAGCAGGATGATTATAGCTTCTTGAATAAAACTGGGAAGTTTTAGTTTGTTTGAAAAATGGAGCAAGATATATACGTGTACAGATTTAGGTGTACGGCTGTTCCAGCTACTGGAACGCAGATTTGGTGAATTGCTTATTTGGCGTAAGTATGAAATGAAGGGTCGTATGAAGGATAACGGTATTAGAGCGTTGGTTAGTGATGATGATGGTAATGATAGTGAGAAGAGTAGATATCGTAGGATTATTCATGTAGAATATTAGTGAGTTAAAGGTGATTACGATTGTAATCTTTATTATATACCATTGTTTTTTTAATATAATCTTAACCCTGACCCGTTTGTTAACTTTGTTGAATTTTGGTTATCTTATCGTTTGGGTCAGGGTAAGGGTTAGAGTGGAGGACAATGTTATATGTAAAATTGCTTTCTCGACATTTTTATTAGTGCTTCAAGCCAGATTTTTCGCTTTTTGTGCCGGATTTGTTTTGCATCCTTATTGGTTTGCTATGTGCATGTGATCAGGAACCGAGCACAGATTCTACTCTTGCTCACGTGAGTTTTTTGTTGTCGTTCGATCAATATGGTCTGGTTGTGACTAGTTGTGGCGTGTTATGACAACTAGCCAATTATATACTAGCCTGACCGGTAGAATCAGCTGATAAAAATTTAATCCGTAAATATGAGAAGTTTATACATTTTATAAAAAACGTCGAACTCCGAATTCTATATATAGCGACTGATTGTCCGCAGAAACTATCACGTTAGTCCTGCATTTCACATGACTATATAATTCAAAATGTTAGATTTCTATTTTTCTACCAACATTCCAAAATGGCGCGCCACCGAAATGTCCGAAATATTAAAGTTGAATGTAAGAAAAAGACATATTGGCCTGCAGTGTGAAGAAAGCCTCATCTATTTTCATTAAAAACTTCATTAATTCATTTTTAGCGGTTTTTGAAGAAGAGGGATATTACGATGATTACGGAGAAGGGGGTATGCTCAGTTTTAATATCTCTGCTGCAGTATTTACTTAGTTATCTAACAAACACTCTCTGAAACAATATTCAAGAAATGACACCAAAACAAACAGGTATTTTGCATGTATTATTAAATGCGTTACTTTGATAAATGCAACAAAGAAAATCAACAATTATCTGGTTTATTGCGCTACTACGGAATCTTTAATATTGTGATACGATAATACTTGATCTTTGGGCCGAATAGAACAAATGAAAACGGGACTACAACAAGTCAGACAATTGATCGGAGTCGATACAGGCATTACCGATGCCGAAATCGAAAATTCGTTATGGTACTACTATTTTGATACGAAAGAGACTATTAATTGGCTTTTAGGTAAGACAAAAAGGAGAGAAAACTTCATATTTTCTTGCTCGTTACAATATTATTCTGATACAATAATAAAATGTGAATGATTGGTACTTGCAGGAAAAATTCACAAGAGTCAAGCAGAGAAAAGTAAATCTGCCTCATCGCTGCCTCCTACACAAGAAGAATCGCCATCACTACCGCCAACATCAAAAATTTCTCAAGCACCCGCCAAAAAAGGTGATTTTCCGTTAATGTTTTTTTTTTGTATTTTTTTTTGTATTTTTTTTGTTCTTTATTTTTTTCTATTAATGTTGTTAATATGCAAAAAATTTTGGATGGCGAGCCAAATAAAAAATATTTTTATTTTACATAAATAAATCCGGATTACTATAGATTTGTCTTTGTGTTTCGAAATACAATATAATATATAACTAGATCGACCACAGTTGTAGAATCTCAAATAACAAAACCCCTTCTTTTGCCATATATGGTTATAAGAGTTAATCGAGTACCACCACCTTGCAGTCTCGGAATTTCCCCGGATCTCAAAAAAACACAAATCACACATAAGAAAAAGTGATGATGAGACTTGCTCGAAAAGACGCGTCTATGACAAGAACTTTGTTGCTCCTGCTGATCTTTGGTCTTGGTATAACGTTAAATGGTCATGTCAAAAAAATGGAAATTCGATAATAATTCCTGTTAAACGCCATATAATTGACTCACAAGGGAAAATGATAAGACAGATTGGCTTGCTTGGTGGGGCAGATAATCCAGAGTCTGACGATGGATTGCAAAAAAAATCTAAGTTTAAACCGGAGATATCAAAAAATCGCACAGGATTAGCTTCTTTATATGCCAATGACGGATTAAATCCACGTAAATTGGAAAAATCGAATTCTGAAAGTCTGACTAGTACTAGACTGGCATCTTTATCCCGCTCCAATACCGAAACGTCTACAAGTCGGCCATCTTTATCTGCCTTAGCACAATCGAGCGCTAGACAATCGAATAGACCTTCATTAGCCGATTTGGCAAAGACTGCCTCCTCCTCGAAGGAAAAATCCTCTTTGTCCTCCATTCTATCATCGAAAAATAAAAGTAACGAACGTCCGTCTTTATCATCATTGGCCCAAAAGTCTCTATCTCAGTCTAGCAACCGTGTGTCATTAACAAATATAGTTCAGAAACGTGATGATTTGCCAATTAGCCAATCTACTGTTCAACGTTCTGCTGAAGGCATTAAATCATTGCTGTCCTCTCAGACATCTATTGTACAACCTCCATCGAAAAATCAAAGTCTCCTTGAGAATAAAGCCCAAATTTTAAGTAACAAGAACATTTCAACGATACCAAGTTTATCGAGTTCTGCACAGATAAAAGTATCGATGACAAATCAAATTGTATTAGATACTAATTCCCCTGTGATTGTCTCCGAAAATAAAGAAAATGAAAACATGTTATTATTATCTTCGAATGCTTCTTCTAATTCTTTAATCGCGCCGCCATCCATTTTTGCAAAAACAATATTTGCAAAATATGAAGACGCCAATCCACCACCTATTATTATTGACCATTTTACGTTTGATATCTTCTCGTCAGGTGGAAATAGGAAAATCTTTGCTTTTAATCAACCAAGCCCCGATGATATTGTGATGAAGGCTCAAAGCCTAAAAGGAGGTGTAAATGCAAAAGGTAGATAAAATTTCTGCCTGTTTTAGTTCTATTTTAAATATTTAACCCAGATTTTGAATATAAAAGAAAAAGCCAAACAAACAACAACTGCAACAACTGCTACAACTCAGCAATCTACAATGACTACACCGTCAACTTCAAAGGTACGAAACATAATGAAATCATCGCAGCAAACGTCAAAATCAACAGAAGTTGAAGCAGAATTTATTGATGATGAGGATTCTATCATTGAAATTATTGAGAACGAAGATGATGAGCAATTAAGATTTGATTTGTCTGCTTTAAATCTTGCTCTAAATGTACCTGCCAAACCTTCTACTAGCAAATCTGTATCTTCTATACAAACAAAAAATTCGCAATCAATTAACGCAAATCAACCGAAAATACAACAAGTTAAACCTCCTCATAAGTTAGCTAATCGTATTGATGTTATGTCTGAATATAAAAAACGCACTTCAAATAAAGAATCTTTGAATTTGGTAGTAATTGGTAAGTTCATATCATGCTGCTACTTTATTCGATTATATATAATTAAATTATATAAGTTTTCCTCTTTTACAGGACATGTAGATGCAGGAAAAAGCACATTAATGGGACATTTACTTTATTTATTGGGTGAAGTGAACGAGAAAACAATAAAGAAATATGAAAGAGATTCTCAAAAAATCGGAAAATCATCATTTGCATACGCATGGGTTCTGGATGAAACTGGCGAAGAAAGAAGCCGGTTAGTTTAATATTCGTGATAATTTCGAGAAATTGTTCTTTTCATAATTTATTGTAATTTATTGTAGAGGAATTACAATGGATATTGCAATCACTAAATTTGAAACAGAACATCGACGGTTCACTTTATTAGATGCACCTGGTCATCGAGATTTCATCCCTAATATGATATCAGGGGCAGCACAAGTATGTAAAGTGATTATATGCATAGATTCATATCGTTTAGTTATTGATGAGAAAATATGAAAAAATAGGCCGATGTTGCAATTTTGGTAGTTGACGCGACTACCGGAGAATTTGAGGCCGGATTTGAGGCTAATGGTCAAACAAAAGAACACGCGTTACTAGTAAGAAGTTTAGGCGTGCAACAATTAGTAGTCGCAATAAATAAACTTGACGCTGTAAGTATTAATTATTACGTGTCTATATAATTATATATATATATATATATTTGATTTTATTTTATCTTCTTAATAATCGGAATCGTTGAATAATTCTTTAAAAAGGTTGGATGGTCGAAAGGACGATTTCATGAGATTGAAGGAAAACTTGATACTTTTCTAATGCAAGCTGGCTTTAAACGTGATAAAGTGCGCTATATACCTTGCAGTGGACTAACAGGCGAAAATTTATTGACAAAATCTGAAGAGAAACTCGATTGGTATCCGGGGCCAACATTAGTTAAACAAATAGGTTAATTAAATAAGCAAATTCAATAGACTCTATTTTATTATTGATCTACTTTAATATAATAATGTTCATGTGATGTCCTATTAGATTCTTTTGAACCACCTACACGACTTCTAGACAAACCATTTCGTCTCTCTGTAACAGATTTCTTTAAGGGTGGATTGGGCGGTGGTGGTGGCGGCGGAGTATCTGTGGCAGGTCGAATAGAGGCGGGTACAATACAAATTGGCGAGCAAGTTTTAGTAGTCCCAGGAGGAGAGTATGGGACAGTAAAAGGTAAGAATTATTTTATTAAATAAATTTATCGCTTCATATATGCTAAAAAGGAAAATACTTTTTAGCTATAGATTTAAATGATGAATCCTCTAAATGGGCTGCGGCTGGTGATTATATCTTAATGACATTGTCCGGTTTAGATATCATGCAATTAAGGTAACTCATAATTATGGATTTTATATAGTAGTTTATTATTATTGACTGTTTGTTTCTTCTTACTATGTGTATTCAGTATTGGCGCTATTTTATGCTCCCCTTCGCATCCGGTTCAAGTGACCTCGCATTTCCTTGCTCAAATTGTTGTCTTTGATGTCAAAGTACCTATTACAAAGGGATTCCCAGTGAGTGCTTTCATTTTTCTGTATTTTTCACAGTTTGATTTTCTAACGTCTTAAAAAAAATTCAGGTTATTCTTCATCATCATAGCCTTGATGAACCCGCTTCAATAGTCAATCTAATAGCTGTTATTGATAAAAGCAGCGGTGAAGTCACAAAGAAGAATCCAAGGTAAAGTAACAAATGTTCATGGGTTAACAATAACATATATAATTCATTTTCTGTATTTTTTGTTCTCAATAGGCATCTACCCAAATCAACAACAGCCACTGTCGAAATCAAATTGACAAATCGACCCATCCCTCTCGAGACTTTTCGAGAAAATAAAGACCTCGGAAGAATAACATTGAGAAAGGGAGGTGATACTGTCGCTGCTGGTGTAGTAATTGAAGTAAGCAGTTTGTTATACTTTCAAATAGTTTGATACTGATCAACCAATAGCTCATTATTTTCTCTTATATTTAGATTTTATCTTTTGGATCCTGAAGAATAATAAGAGTTCGAGTAAATTAAAGCTTTCCTGGGATAGATGTGTTTTATTAGCGAATCTATTATTTATATCATCATTTATATATTTATGTTTTTTTGAAATCATTTTTGTATGTGTGAAATCAATTTTGTAATATTCAATTATTTGTGATTGGTCTGTTTCGATAGTTTTTAGGAAAAATGGAGGTGCTGGGGATTGAACCCAGGACCTTTTGCATGCAAAGCAAACGTGCTACCACTGCACCACACCCCCATTCGATTTTGAAATTGGATATTTTAACATTTTGTACCACTTTAAAACCTTGAGCAGTGCACGATGCGATTTTCCATTCGACCGTTTTCTATTTAATTTTACATAGATCAAAGATTGAGGAATACTTTGACCCGAGTTCCATAAACTTTACACAGAAAATTGAGTGATCATCGATATAACCGTGGGACAGTTCACAAAGATTTTCCACTCACATTCGACTTAAACCCATTGTGTATAAATATCGATATGCCAACTTCATTAACTTTACGTATAAATAGATTCCTTTAGGATTGGTTTTCTTTTCTTTATTCGTATAAAATAGGACGGTATTTATTAGTTCGTAAGGCAGTATAAGCGAAAATAGATATTCGATATGCCCGGTGCAGACGTTTTATTTGCACCCGACTATACATCGGTTTCATTTGACTTCGAAGACTTTGTAAGAGAAGAACTAGGTCTTGGTCTTCACGGGCCAGGTAGACAAAATTAGCGAAACATTTTGCATGTTTAATTTATTTTTTACAAATTTCCAACTAATAAACACCGTCGAAATCACAAAAGATCAAATATGTCAAGCATACCTTCGAGGAAACTGTCACAAAGGCTCCAAATGCGAGTTCAAACACACAAACAGTGCGCGAGAGAAAGCTGTCGTATGCAAACATTGGTTACGCGGTCTATGTAAAAAAGGAGACCAATGCGAATTCCTTCACGAGTTTAATATGCGAAAAATGCCAGAGTGCTGGTTCTATTCGCGATATGGCGAGTGTAGTAACGAGGACTGCATGTATTTGCATATAGATCCCGAAAGTAAAATAAAAGAGTGTGCTTGGTATGCAAGAGGATTTTGTAAACATGGTGAGTAGATAGTATAAATATTTATTATGTGATGGTGATTTTATTAAATTTTTATGAATTGATAAATATATAAAGGGCCAAATTGTCGTCATAAGCATGTACGCAAGGTTGTGTGTCAATTGTATCTGACTGGGTTCTGCCCAAAAGGACTGAATTGTCCTAATGGACAGTAAGAATATTTTGTTTGTTATTTTGTTTCATACTTTCTATTGATCAATTAATCAAAATTAATCAATAGTTTTTGTTAATAGTCCAAAATATGAATTACCGAGTGTTCAACGTGGTGATTATGATAACACGGAATTAGACAATAAACATAATGAAAATAATGCTGATGAGGTAAATGTCAAGATAAAGATAATGAAATTTTTTAATTTATTTTTTGAAACTAATTATTATGGGGTTCAAGCAGAATCAACGACCTCAAAATCATCATATTGGTTATCGACCGCTGTCAGAGGTTACATGTTATAAGGTAATAAATAATTGATTTGATCATAGATATTAGCATAATACCTTCAGTAATTTTTATTATTTAATATAGTGCGGACAAAAAGGTCATTTCGCAAACCGATGTCCGAATGGAGGTGGAGGTGGCAATAGTGGTGGAGGATATCATAATCGTCATCGGGACCGGGACCGAGATCGTGATCGCGATTATCATAACAACAATTTTAAGCACGATGATAATAATATGGCAAACAAATCTTGACGGACAAAGAACCAAAAAAGGTTTACGAAATTGGAACAATTCGAAAGGACTCTTAGGAATAGTTGTAAGCTTTACGTGTGTGTGCTTATAGAATTTTCGATTCTGTGAATTATTATTTTCTTGTTTTATTATTATATTATTGTTGTTTTATTATCACATTGTTATTTTTAGTAGATTTATCATTTTTCTTGAAAAAATTTATTTATCAGTTTCATTAGAATTTTTGTCTCGATTCGATATTTTTTATGATAAAATACATGTTTCGACAAATATGTGCATGTACAATAGTTTCACGTAAATAACACTTATAACTTAATACACAACTATACCTGAAATTCTTTTCTTCGATAAAGAACAATAACTCTTCTTTTACATTTATAACTCGTGCAATTCGGCAATTAGTCAAATCCCTCCGTTTACAATCACATCCCTCTATAATCACCCAATTTTGAGTTTCCCAACTATATTTTTATAGTTACACCCCTCTTTTTTGAGAGTGATTATAGAGGAGTTTGATTGTGTACTATTGTTACCATTTTGATTGACTTTCAAAATACTCAAAGGTATTTATAAATATTAAGGAATATTCAAAGAGAAACTTCCAATATCTTAATGACAATTCAAAGTATTAATAATATTTTATGACTATTAGACTGAATATGAATAAGTACTAAAAGTACTAACAATAAAATCACTTAAAGATTGGTAACAATTGTGTTTTTTTCTAAAGATTATAATATTCATATTATTAATAATACGAGATTGAAGGTGAATAATGTATTATTAGTAATACAATATCGAAGGTGAGTTTATAAGTAATGTATTATCAGTAATACAATCTCAAAACAGATTTATGAATTATAATAATAATTTCTTTATTTAATATAATGTTCAATAAATTTTGTCACAAATGTATTCAGATAATCTAATATTAAAATGAAAACTTTATAGTGTTTCTGGCAAACATGCTGTTACAATCCAGAATTATTCCTAATTTCTTAATTTCTTAATTCTAATCATGTGACTAAACATAAATTGTAAAGATAGCAAAGATAGCAGAGTTCTTAGATATATCAATATTATCTGTTATAGCATATTTATCTAATATGTATAACATATCTTATATTATAATATTCTTATCATGAAATATTTTATATAAATAAAGAATCTTTTGAATAAACCAAAAGACATTAATTAATCGATACAAAATCTAGCTAGTCAATAAATTACTTCTTGTTTATTGTTTAATAAAATTGTATATTAATTGATTTTATAATTAATATTGTTATAACACTTATTTTTATTACACTGTTATGATTGGAAATTTCTATAATTCCTATAATTTCCATAATCTTCATAATTCTTATAATTTCTATAAATTCTATAAATTCTATAAACTATAAAAAATTCTATAATTTCTGTATTTTTATATATATATTAATTAATCAAATTTTATAAATTATCATTTTTTATATAATTAATCATAAATATAACATTTACTAGTAGAAAATATTTATTATAAATAAAGTACAATTGAAGCTTTGAAAAAGACATCAATTGATCAATACAAAATCTAGTTAGTCAATAAATTACCTTTTGTTTATTGTTTATTATTTAATAAAATTGTATATTAATTGATTTTATAATTATTAATCTTGTCATAACACTTACTTTATACACTACTGGACACTCAATCAGATTGCTATAGAATATTAGTACTATATTGTTATAAAACTGTCACTATACTAAATAAATACAAAGAAAGATATTTATTAGTAATAGTGTTACCTATTCTAAATTAATAGAATAGAAGAAGTCACATAGTACCACGATCCTAAAGCAACTGGATCAAAATATAAACTTACTGAAATAGACATTGGTTGAATATTTACATTATAAGATTATCTATCTGAGCCCAAAACTCGTGACAATACACTACTGAACAATTCAACCAGGTTGTTATAGAATATTAGTATTGTATTGCTATAGAACCAGCCATACACTAAATAAATACAAAGAAAGATATTTATTAATAGTAATGATCTTATTTTATTATTAAAATAAAAAAAGCTATATTACACACTGATCCTAACTAACACAACTAGATCAAAGTTAATAAAAAGTCAAAAAATTACAATAAATATTGATTAAACATTCACGTTACAAAATTACTTATCTAAATCTGAGACTTGTGATAATGTTCAAGCTACTATAATATTGATTCAAGATCTATATAACACTTATAGCAACAGTACTAAAGCAATTATACAAAAAACAAGAATATTTTGTCAAAGAAGTATAGAGAGGAGTTTGCACTTGACTATCTATTCTATATAAAGTGCAAACTTTGCTCATTTGAATGATCAAAACTATATAATAACTAGCTATAAGATAATAATTAAGAATATTACTATCGAAGGACTTGTTCTAATTTAATTCTAATATCTATAATGTTGCTTTTATATAAATTCAAACTATAATTTATCATCTATACAAATTCATATTTGCTAGTTCACTTCAATTCTATTAATCTAATATTTGCTCATTCATTTACTTATTTGTTTGTTTATTTGCTTATTTATTTGCTCATCCCACATAATTAAGTTCTTTTAATAAGATATAAGATATTTACAATTCAATAATATTAAGTATAAATAATCCAGTAAAATATTCAATCAAAGTTTGTTATATAACACTATAATTAAAATCTTGATATAATGATGAAAATTCAAAAATTGATAAGGATTACTTTCTCATATCATTATCAAATATAATTATTATATTTACAAAACAAAAATTGAGAAATAATAATTGATATATGAATTAAAAATTAATAGTTGTAATGTTAAATATTAATAAAAAGAACTATAAAAATTTTTATAATTTGGTTAAATATTTTAAATAAAAATTTTTATAATTTGGTTAAATATTTTAAATAAAAATTTTGATGTCATTTATAAATATTAATAAATTTTATATAATACAAAAATAAAGTAATGAAGATTTAACTGTATAATAATTAAATTAAATATAATAGCTTTATATAAATATAGTATATATCTTAACTCCAAAAAAAATTAAGTTATTATAGAGTAATAATTTCTTATCAATAAACTTTAAAGTTATAATTATATATTATATTCATTTTAGTTTTAAAAGATAAATTATTATTAAATAACCAATTGTTATAATTAACTTGAAAGACAATCACTTAAAAGACTTATTATCTTGAATTATCAATTTTAAAGTTATAAAGAAACTTAATAAAATTTAGTGAAATTATTGGACATTATTCTAGTTTATTATAACAAGAATATACATTAACTATTTTTAGTTATAGTTTTTAGTTTTTTTCATTAAAAAAACTTAATCTCTTATATTTTTAAGTTAGTAGAAACACATAAATAATATGTAAATAACTTAAATTTCACAAAATAATAATATTATAAAGAGATTTTTTTGCTATATTTATATATAAATAAAAAAGCAAAATAAAGTGATTATAAAGAAATGTGATTATATATAAATATAATTATAAAGAAGTTTAACTATAATTATTTTAAATACAAATTTAAATGGATTAGAATTAATCACTTTGAAAATTGGATTGGATTTCTCAAAAATAGGTACTTTTGTATTCATAATATATATCTTTAGTAAGGAATATTAATATATAATAATGTTAAGTAACTTTGCAAATTAGACTATTTTGGCTTAAGATTCTTTTAAAACTATTGATATTAGAATAAATAAATTAAAACAGCTAATAAGAAACAGATACCAAGTTTTGTTTAATTTAGCAAAGCAAAATAATTTACCTTATATTATTAAAGGACTAGTTTAGAAGTAAAGTTGATTTTTGATAATTATTTTGCATTAAAAACTATAGAAATTGAGCATAAAAATCTTTGTTAATCTCTTAATTAAATATACTTGTTCTATAATTAAGAAATAAATTTAATAACAAATAATTATTTATTTTTTAATAAGTTAAATATAAATAACTTTATATTTGTTATTTAATTAATTAATTTAAATATTAAAAAGTAAGTTATTATTAATTTATATATGTAATATAATATAGTTAATTAATTAATTTATTTATTTATTTATTTATTATTTTAGAAATAAATTAAATATAAAAAAAAACAATTAATTATATTAATAAAACATAAAATAAAATAAAATCAACAACTATCACTAATTGTTGAAAATTTATTAGTATTTTATTAATAATATTATTATTATCAATTATAGAAATACAAGTAACTTTTTATCATAATCATTAATTTACTATGGATCAATTAATTACTAAAATTCACAATTTATTACCAATATTAATAATTATATTTGAAGATTATATTAATAATAAAACACTAATTATTACTGAAAGTTTTTTAATTGAAAATGAAATTATTGAAATAATTCAAAAACTAAATAATTTTGAAGATAATAAAAGTGATAATGAAACATTACCAGTACTAATTATTCTATCCAAGCAAGTATTAGATAGACTTCAATTATTTCTTAATTTTGTGAACAATAATCTGATAATGATGAAGAAATTAACAAAGATAATTTGATAATATTTCAAAAATATATATCTATTATGAAACAAAAAATATGAAACAAAAATTAATTGATAATTTTTTTACATTATTTTTATCTTTATAAATAATTATATTAATTATTAATTACATATTGTTATATAATGAATATTTTATTATATCATTTATACTTAATATTATTGGATTATAAATATCTCATATCTTATTGAAAGAACATAATCATGTGAAATAAGTGAGAGACTTAGCAAGCAAATGAATGAACAAGTAAATGAATGGATGAACAAGTAAATAAATGAATGAACAAGTGAATGAATAAGCAATTATTATAAATAATAGTTATTACAAATATATTTATACTTATTTTAAATTAAAAAAAATTTATTATAAAATTGAACTTGCAAGAGAAAAACAATTAGATTCTGAATAAAAATAACTGTATTTTAAACTTTGAACTCAATACATGTATATAAAAATAATTAAAAAAATAATGCAATAAAAAATAACAGATAACAAATCAGAAATAGATTTTTCATATTTGGTATTATGAATTTTATTATATTAAAAAGAAATAATTTGCTAAAGTTTATTACAATATTTTTTATAAGAAAACAATCAAATCCTGAACAAAAATAACTGCATTTTTAAACTTTGGGCTTGATATAAAAATACGTAATCAAAAAATAATGCAATAAAAGATGACATCAGAAATAGGTTTCCCATATTTGGCACTGCTGGACTTTACTACATCAAAAAGAAGATATTGTCTTATTATGTTATAAAAAAAATTAATTAATTTGCTAAGTGACTAATCATCTTTATCATATACTGAAAATAGTTTTTATCTGAAAACTTACTATTCCTTTGTCTACATAGATTATATATTGATATTTATTCAATTAATAAAACTCAACAGAAGTGTTTAACGTTAACGTTAATTGATCGTTCTAAATATTGATGCATTTATACGATAATTGTAGATCATTTATACCTTGCTTAGTTGGTCTATGGCGATAGGTTTAATAATTTAAAATACTATAATGTCGCAGACTTCTCCAACGTCCCTAAGTTCTCCAATACTTTCACCACTTTCTTCACCGGATGGAGGAGGGTCTGACGGAACTGCTCTTGATGGTGAGTCAGTGAAATATAATAAAATGCAATTATCTAGCATGGCTTTTTTTTGCTGCTGTTTCTATGCTGGAAGTTATGTTATTATTCATAATTATTATTACGTATTTTAGACGAGTCAATTCAACGACGACTTGACCGAAAACTTCGTCGCGAAGAACGCCGACAACTTCGTGAACAGAAACGCCAAGAAATCGAACGAGAATTCACGAAACAAGCAGAAGAGAGAAAACGCGAAAGACAAGCGACTTTAGAAAAGCTTGAAGAAAGTGATAAGAAAGACGAGGCCGAGTATCAAGAGTGGGTTGAGAAAATTAATACATTGGAGAAGGAAGGTGATAAAGGGCGAGAAAAGATAGAACAGGAGTTGCAAGAGGTTAGTAGTGTTGTTTTGTTAATTCTTAACAAATCTCAAAAGTCTACATATTATTTTTATACTTTATTAAGGAAATAAATAAGACAAGACAAGAACGTGAAGAAAGGCTCCGAAGCCCTGGTAAGGGCAGTGACATTTATTAGCTAATATTTTAGGGGGTGGGGGAAGGGTAGAGCTTGATCTTAAGTAGTTCAAAATTAAGCATTTTGATTGGGAAAAGATCTTACTTGGGGGTGAGGGGAGGAGGCACCTCTATCAAACTAATATATGTCAGCACTCTAATTCTTACTATTTATTAATTCGTATTTGAAAACTAAAATCCATGATTTTAGAAAAACGAACTTATAGTCCATCACAAGACTCTAACTTATTTCCGAAAATTTCCACGGCTGACTTATCACAAGTTCAATTACGATCATCACGGCGCGGTGTTCAAAAAGCTGATGCAACGTCACTATCTCATGATACAACAGGTACTGAAGACGTAGTAGTGTCTCCTAAAAATACTCCACCGAATTCGCAATCAATAGGAGAAGCAGATCAACAGCAAAAAACAACAACAGAAAATATCAAAGAACAACAACAAGAAGAATACGAAGAGGAGGAGATATCAAATAACAATGATAAAAAAGACATCCCTGAAAACTCTAAAAAGCTCGCGTCCATCATAACAAGCGGGGTCTTATTAGATGAACTCTCAAAAGAGGCACCGCTAACTGCTGAACCACAAGAAATAGAAGTCGTCTTAACATGGGAGAGTAAAAAAAATGTCAATAGCGCGCCTAGTCCGACAAATAAAGATGTGGATCGTTTGATTATTAAGGAAGAAAGAAAAGATACTGCAGATGCCTTTAAGGTAGATATCGCAGAAAATGAAAAAGTTGAAGAATCCTACTCGCAATCAAATATTGTCAAAGAATCGGAAGTTAAACTTGCAGATGAGGTAATATTAAAATTAAAATTAAAATAGACAATTTTGCAAAAAATTCATCTTTTTTTTTTAATTCATAGTCTGAAGGAACAAAAAAGACTACATCCAATCCTCCAACAACTACATCAACGACAACTCCTACATCACCCACAAAAACACTGCCATCACCCACTGCTTCCGATACTCACCGCGAAAATATAGCAGCACTTTGGCGTCAACGAGAAAAAGAACAAAAAAATGAACCGATTAAACCTAATCGTCCACCGCTACCGCCAAAGAAAAAATCAGTCTTAGATAAATGGAATGAGCAAAAAGCAGCGACAGCTGCTTTAAATACAGAAGGTGATAAGATATCAATAGGGGCAGACGATTCTCATGTGAAAAAAGTAACTGGAATAATTAAAAAAAAATCTATAGAAGTAAGCAGCAAAAACAACGAAAATGCTAATATTAAAGTATTATCGATCACAACAAAGGATACTACTACATTGTCTAGTTCTGAAACTGAGGTTGTTTCCGTAGAAATTAAAAAAGGAAGTGTCGAAGAAGTGATTTATAAGGAAGAAGAGTCAAAGAAAATATCTCAGGGGAAGGAAAAAGTAGAGATCATTGAGCGTGAAGAGACTATTATACAAGAGATACAAATTTCAAAAGAACAAAACACAGAAGTTAGTGTTGTCGAAGTAACAAGTACAAAAGATGAAAAAATAAATGAAAAAGAATGGAATTTACCAAAAGTTCCAGGCAAAATACAAACAAAAGCATTTTTAACTTCGAGTAAGGTAAATACAAGTTTTATCGAGAAATTGATTTCTTTAAACAATAATTAATTAAGTAATTGTTATGATAGGAAAAGGAAATCGAAGCATCTAATCCTCCTCAATCTGCCGAAATTCCAACCGGCGTCACAAAAAAGAAAAATAAAATAGCAGCGATGTTTGAAGAGCAAGAACGAAAGAGACGAGAGGAAGAAGCTGCTGCTGCTGCTGCACGGCCAGTTCCTGGACGTAAGGTGTTGAATAAATTGCCGTGGATGCAAGTAAGTTGATATTTATTATACTTTTGAATTTTCGGAGCATTCACGAATTTTCAATTATTTCTTTGACAAATTTCCATTAGAAAGAAAAGGATGAAAGTACAAGTAATACATCAGCTTCAGCTCCACCTCCACCACGTAAATTAAATGCTGTTTTCCTTACTACCACTGAAAACACCGAATCCGATTCAACTACTACTGAGCCGTCCAAATTAAAAACAGGTAAAATCGATTCAGCTATCTCGCAACGACTCGAGAGTGTATTGGGGAGTGGGAAAATTCCGTTACCGGGTATGGGACGTGGTGGAAGACGTAAAGTGCTTATCAGTGCAGAAGATGTAGAAGGTGAAGAAGAACGTGTTCGAGTGATTCCGGGATTAAAACGACCTGATCTAGCAGAGCGAAATTCCGATGACTCCAAAAAAGAACATGATGAAAAAGTAGAAAAGAAAACAGATGCAGGAGAAGGAGGATTGACAGAAGAAAAACATGAAAAGAATCCTCAAGAGCCAGTAACTTTTACCTCAAGACCATTAAATCATGTAAGTGAAATTTAGATTAAAAAACCAAATTGAATATTTATAATAAGACATTATAATTTTTACAGATAACAAAAGATCGTCCACGACGTCCAAAACCAGCTCGTCCATTACCTACACCCTCAAAAACAGAAAAAGTCGATGACTCAAAAACATCAATTGAAAAAGAACAGATTGAAGAATCTTTAACTACAGAAACAATTATAACTACTGAATCAGTCGAAAAAGTCGAGATTTCTGGTAAAACTGTAGTTGAACCCTCGACATTGGTAGTTGAGAAAGAAACAATCAAAGTAAAAGAGAAGGAACAGGTGAAAGAGAAGGAACAGGAAGAGGTAATTGGAACAGCTGAAGAAACAGTCAAAGAGACGGAAAAGGAAGAAGAGAAGGAACAGGAAGAAGAGGAGGAAGAGGTAATTGGAACAGCTGAAGAAAAAGGAATAGATAATGAAGTGGTTGTGGTGGATGAAACTGAAGAAAAAGAAAAGGACATAGAAAATGAGGTGATAATCATTGAAAATGTAAATTAATGAATAATCAAATGATTGGTGAGGAAATTTTCGGTCTGAAGTTTTGGATTTGATTTATTTAATTACCAATTAATATAATTGGAATTTTGTTTTTTTTTCTTCCAAACTAATAAACAATACACTCAATATTTATTATCGAGATTTAAAAGTTATTTCTATTGTTTTTGATTCACCAGAAATTTTTATATTAAACTTTTTGATAAAGTAACTTGTTCCAATTTCCAACTCCTTTCTGCTTAATTTCTTGCTGTTTCTTTTGCTCAATATCACCCTCGATCTTTCGTCGATGATTAAGCCCGTCTTTTGCGGCAACACTTAATACACCTGCAATCAGATCCACACTTCTGACACTATCATCATTTGCAGGTATCGGATAACTAACACGTCCTGGATCAAAATCGCTGTCCACAATCCCGATTGTAGGTATATTAGCAGAATGTGCTTCAGCGATGGCAATCTGATTCTCGATAGGATTCAAGATAATCATTAAATCGGGTTTGAATGCTTTTAGAACCTCCTGTTGTTGCTGTTTCGAATCTCGATTCAATGTCATCCTCGTTTCTTGTTCCTCGAGCAACATTTTTCTGAGAACCTGAGACGAATTTGTGATTGTACCGGGAATCCACCGTTTCGAAACCTGATACGCTTCGGCGCGTTTTGCCGCCTCAATTGTCACTTTACTAAATATCCCAGGTCTAGTACCAATAAACAAAATGATTCCACCGCGAAATGATATTTCACGAGTAACTTTACATGCACGACGTAAATAAATTAACGTTTGCTCTAAATCGATTATACTTATACCCGCTCGGGTTCCATAAATAAATGGAGAAGTTAACGGGTTCCAGAGTGATGTGCTGTGACCCAAGTGACAGCCCGCTGAAAGTAATAACGAAATCGAAAGATCATAAGGTGATGTTGGTGTTTTTGAATGTTGTTGTTCTTGTGCAGGCGTAAGTGAGATAATTGTTCCAGTTTCTTTTATTGAGTCGTTAACTTTAGTAAAATTTAAAGTGATTGTGTCGGATATAAAATAAATCATCAATGGATCTGATCAGGTTTACATGAAGGTAATGAAAGTTTGCTTACCTACATCTTTTTATTTTCTCTTCTGGTTTCCGAGGTATATACTTCATAGCATTTATATAACTTTCCTTTATGTTATTTCTTAAGGAAATGCTTGCATAAAACGAGGTCGAAAATGACCGCACGAAAAATACAACACCTACTTATAGATATAAACTTTAAATTCCCTTCCCTGATAATAAATCGCAAACTAAGTTTTTTCTCACGAATTATATATACCTTTTATTTTTGAAGGAGAGTTTGACAGTATCATTTCTTTTTATTTAATGAGAGCGAGATAGAAAAATTCAACACATGTATTAGGATCGACTTTTAAGCTGCTTTTGACCATCGAAGGTTGAATATTTTATTTGACATTAATTACTCTTGAATATTTTTTATTATCGTTATCACTTTGTGAAGTTTGAAAATCGAACCTTCTCTCATTTCCTATAAAAAACTCAGGAAATATTAATCAGAAAAGATCAGGATAATTTTTTGAGTTTTTTAAATATTTTCAGAAAAGAAAAAATAACCTGTTCTTGTTTTGAACCTTTATTTTTTATTTATTTAATTTCTGGAATTTACTAGTCAATCCATTAAATTTTCAATTTAGTTACAAAAATTCCTGCTCTTTGAAAAAATTTTGGTGAATTTCTATATTTTCTTATTATAATTCAGGTTATTTCTGGAATTAACTAGTCAATTTCTAAAATATTTCCTGATATTTTCTAAAAGAAATTAATATATGTTTTATTAAATATATGTTTTGAATATTCCATATTTTTATTTCTAAAGAAAATTGGTAATATTTATAATTTTTATTTATTTATTAATATATTTTATTATATTTTCTGATTTATTTTTGAAAAAATTGGTAATATTTATAACTTTATTTATTTATTAATATATTTTGTTATATTTTCTAATTTATTTCTAAAAAAATTAATAATTTTTATAATTTTTATTTATTTATTAATATCTTATTATACAAAAAAATCAGTAATTTTTATTTTTAAATTTGAATTTTTTAATAAAATATAGTAAAAATATTATTTTACTATATTTTATTATGTTTTATTAAAAAATTCATTAAAATAAAGTCTTTTTTGAATGGTATTTATTAAATAAAAATAAATTAAAAATTTTTTTTAAAATCAAAAATATATTTTTTATATTATAAAATATATTTTAATAAAATTCTTTTCAAAATTTCTTATTAAAAATATTTTTAAATAATTTTTTATTCTATTTTAATTGTTAAAAATTATATTTGATTATATTTGACACAAAATTTTGCAAAATATTATTACATTAATAAATTTTGTTCCTAATATTCTAAAAAATTTATCTACAAATTTTTATAATTTTTAAAAATTTTCTAATTAAGATATAAATAAAAAATACATTTGTTATTACTTTTTATACTATATATAATTTGAAAAAAATAAATTTAGTAAGACTTTTTTTGATACTTGTTATATTAAATATTCATGGATTTCACAATCTATTCTGTAAAACTAATAAATTCAAAATTTTTAATATGAATAGTAATTGCTTAAAATCATCATATTAATGAATGAATTATTACAAAAAAAAATTTATTCAAATTTTACATCAATATTAAATACAATATATAAATATTTTAATTAAAAATATACTAAATGAAATATTATAGAATTTTTAAATGAAAACAAAAAAAATTATTCCAATTAAAGATAAATTTGTATTTAAAAAATCTTGAAATTATTAATGATCTTAAACAAAAAAAGAGACAGAAAAAAACATAGTTTTATCTTAATAAATATTATTATAATATGAATATTTAGTTCTTATTTTATTGGTTAATTCATATTGTCACCATTTTCAGAGTCATTTCCTATGATGATATTTCTGAAATATGGCGAGTGACTGTGTTCAATTGAAAGG
>CAJVPL010000211.1:0-35451 GCA_910591945.1 Ambispora gerdemannii
TTCTAATTAACAATTAGTGTGTAACCCATCAAAATTATGACGATATTTTTCTGAAAGGATTTAGGCAAGCATCCTTACTTTCATATATCAAAAAGAATAATTTATATTAAATAATATTATTTTATAAAGTTTTATAGATAAATAATGTAATTAAAATATAATTATCTTATTTTTTATCTAGAGTAATTATAAGTTTTTGTAATATTATTTAATAATATTTTATTAAATTATTTTATAATTTATGGATAATATAATAATAAATATTGTATTATATTCCAAATTTACTAGTAAATTCTTCTATTTTTGTGTTATAAATTCTGTTTTTTAATCTAATTATAATATTTTTGAATATCTATTTTGACAAATAATTTTTTTAATATAAATTTAGTAATAATTATAATTTCTTTATTGGATATTACTTTTATTTAAATTAGTTTGTTAGATAATTTATAATGATTATAATATATAAATTCTTTTATTGAGTTAATTTGCAAGATCTAATAAGATTTATTATAATATAATTAAAAGATTATTTAATTTTAATTGAATATAAAAGATTCTTTAAATTATTGACTTCTGATAAATTAACAAGATTTTATAAAATCTTTTATATTAATTCATATTTTATTCTATTAATATTATATAGCAATTTGTTAATAAATTTTATTATATTTAATAGAGGATCTTTATATATTCTTTTCATTATTACTTATATTTTAGTTTTTTGAATACTTAAAGTAAATTAATAGTATCTTTTTATTAGTTAATTTTAAATAATAATTCATTTTATATAATAAACTATTTAGATTATTGTTATAGTTATTTTTTTTGTTGTTCAATAAAAGTTAAATTATAAGTTTTATTGTTTAAAAATTGAAGTTATAATATGTTGTTAAGTCTATTTTTAATAATATTAGTTAATTAAGATATTAATAGTTAGCAAAATTTATTTAGAATAAAGTATTAGCATTTTGATTTACTTGTTCAGATTAATAACTAATTATAAAGTTGTATTTTATTATTATAATAATTTATCAAGATATTTTTGATATTGAATTTGTTTATTTAATAAAAAGTTATTATAATACATTATAGTTAATTATAATTACAAAGATTATTTCAAGTAATATTTAAATTATTATCAGTTCAGATTATAGTTAGAGCTTCTTTTTCAGTAGTACTATATTAAGTTTTAACTAGTTTAAAAGATATACTTAAATATGTAATTACTCTTTTTTAATTTTGATTATTTTTTTGTAAAAGTATAACTTTTAGTTCAGAATCAGAAATATTAATATAGAGATAAAACTTCTTTGTGAAATTTAAATAAATCAATATTGATACAATTATATGTATTTTGTTAAAAGTTTCTTCTTGATTATTTATTTAAATAAAATTTCTTAATAATTATATTTGCTTATAATTACATTTTTTTATTGTTACTCTAATTTATTTTTCTATTTATATATAAATATAGTAAAAAAATCTTTTTATAATCATATTTTCTCTATAGTTATTAAATTTTGCTTTATTATATATTATATAATATAATACAAAAAGTCTTTTAATTATAAAATACTAATAATTATTAAGAACAAAAATAAATTTCAAGAAATTTCATTTTTGAAAAACAATTCTACAAAATTATAAAAAAATATTTAGTTATATAAAATTTTTAATATATAACTATATATATTTAAAGAGATATTAATTAATATATTGAATTAATAGATAATTATTATCAAATATATTATAATAAAATATAATATATTATTAATAGTATAGATAAATTTAATCTATTAACTTTTATAATTTATCATAAATTAAAATTTAATAATATATTTTTTTATTCTATTATATATAAATATTAATAAATCTTATAAATTAAAATCTTTTATAATAAATAAATTTATAAATTTATAATGTTTTAAAAATTTAAAAATTTAAAATTTACTTATAATAGATTAAAATTTTAATATTTATAATTTTTTTATGAATAATTTTAAAATTTCAATTATTAAATTATATAAAGATATATTTTTACCTTTTAAAAATTATTTAAGTTATATTTATTTTTTTAATAAATATTAAAATAATTTCATTATTATATAATCTGATATAAAAAATTTATTAATAAATTATTTTTTAAAATAAAATTTTAATTTTATCTTATTTAATTAAGTTATTAGATATTAAAATTTATTTAATATATATATTTAATTATATTTTATAAAAAAATTATTATTAATAACAACTTTTTTTTATCTTGTAATTTAATTGTTAAATTTCAAGACTTAATTTTACAATAACTACTAATTTAATTTTTATAGCAATATATTTGTACAATTTGAAGTTTTAATATAACAAATTGATAAAAATATATTTTTTAAAATAAAATAATTTATTATTTTGTTTTTTTAGAAAAATATTGCGTTATTAAATTCTAAATGACTTTTATTAAAAACAATTATTAATTTTTATTTTGAGATACAAATCTTTTTGTACTAGATTATAATAATAATATAAATTCTTTTAATTTTTAAATTAGTAAAAATAGTTCAATAAATATTATTTATAATTTTTTATAATTTATAACTTTATTTATAATTTTATTTATAATTAATAATTTTATTTATAATTTTTTTTATAATTTATAACTTTATTTACAATTTTTATAATTCTATCTATAATTTTTATATTTTTGATTAAATATAAAAAATTTATATTTATAAATATATATAAATAAAAATACTATTTGAAAATATAAATAAAATAAAAATTTTTTATTAAATAATATATTTTTTTATATTTTAAAACTTATACACAAGTTATTTTGAATTATTTTAAATCTATCAAAATGTTATTATTAAAATTTTTGCTTAATAATTGAAAATAAATATTTTGTTTTGATTAATTATTTGATATTTATAAGTTTGATAATTTAATTACTTGTTATATTTTAGAATTTAATTACTTGAAAATAAAAAAAATTTTAATTATTTGAATATTTTATTATATTAATTTTATTTTATTAGTTTAAAATGTTTTTATATTAGTATAAAGAATTAATATTTTAAAATTATTATTATATATATTATAATATTCTCTTTTTTTAACTTTTATTTTTTATAATTTTTTATCTTTGTTTGAACTATTAAAATTTTAGTAAAAATTGATATATACCTTAAATATTTCTTTTTTCTTTATTATTTTATTTATTTATTTAATTTCTTTTTTAACATTGTTCAAGTTTATAAATTAATTTAATATTTAATAAACAAACTTATAATAATATTTTTAACTTTGATAAATTATTTTTATTTATTATTATTATTATTTTTATTTATTATTATTATTTTTATTTATTATTGTTATTTTTATTTAATATAAAATTTAAAGAAAAATATTATTAAATTTTAAAAAAACTTTTATTAAAACTATTTTAATATACTCTTTTTATAAATATATATCTATAACTAGTTTCGAAAAATATAATTAAAGAGATTTTTTTATAAATATATTAATTTAAAAATATTTTGTAATAAATAATTAAATTTAATTTTATTATTATTTTTTTATTATATAAAAATATATATTTTAATTACTAATTGTTATTTAATCTTATATAATTATTTTTGATTTATTTAATTATTATAAAGAAAAATAATTTTAATTAAATAAATATTATATAATTTTAGTAGAAAACTTAATGATATCTGAAATATAAATTTATTATATAAATATAATAATTAGAATTTTAATAATTTTAAAAGTTACTAATTCTAAAAAATCAAATTGCTTAACTATTATAAGTATTTTTTTAAAATATTGTTATAACTAAGTTTGATTAAAATAATTTTTCTATAACCATTTTGATTCTGAAATGATGTCAAATTCATTTCAAATTCATATTTTAAAAGATTCTGATTTCTCAAGAACTTTTATTTTTATTTTTGAATAAGTAACTTATATTATAATATTATTATAAACAAGTTAATTAGTAATTTATAAGAAAAATTATCTCTAATCTAGTAATTTTTGTGATACTATTTGAATAAATTTGAACTGGTTAACAATTCTAATAATAATTTTGGAATTATTTTTTTAGATTATAAAAATATACTTTTAAAAATATAACTTGTCATTCATTTATCAACTCTCAAACTTTATTTTTATTTAAAATTCTTATAATGAAAAATTTGATTCGACATATATATTACAATTTTTGGTAAGTTGAGCTATAGATTATAGAATCAGTCTAATGTGTAACTTGATTTTTGAATTTTTACGATTATAACAAAAAATGATTTCGTCAAACTGTGCTCTAAACTCAATTTATAAGGAGAACCCATATATTATCTCTGAAATTAATACAATATATTTTATGTCACGTGCATTTTATTAGTACCTAGCCATGGCAAAAAAAGTTACTGTTACATGATTCTACCCCTTAAAATCATGCATGTGTTAATTAAAGATTCAGTTATTACATGTTCGGTTAGGGTTAGAATCAGATTATGTATAATTTATAGCAAAATTTTTTATTAGAGCACAAATGATATTTTTCAAAAATAAACATTTGTTTTGAATTTTTGCGTTGCACATTGATTTGCAATTTGATGCATAATTTTAAGGGCATATCGGATGGCTGGCATCGGGATTGGAATCATGTGACAGGAACTTTATTTTGTCATGGCTAGGTACTTCATTTTTATTTATCATGTCATTCGTCGATGCTTAAAAATATAAGCCTACGTTATTTTGCGCGCGAATGATTGATTAAATTATTAACTTGCTCGCACACATGTGACAATGTTTTATATTGATAATTGTTTATTTATTTTTTAAAAATCAAGAAAAAATCAAAAAGAAAAAAATGAATTCTTATGGATCATACACCAAATAGGATAAAAAAAAATGAATACAAATATGGTTTGCTTATCAGGGGAGAGACTCAAAAATAACAATTATTTTGCTTAAAAGAAAAATAAATGATAATCTTAATTTTGAATATCTAGTTATATCACATACATCTTAATAAACAAATTAAAATTGTGTATCGTATTTGATCCATTCACTAAAAACTTCAGTTCTATTTGCGTGATTGTTAGTGTTGGTAGTGGTGGGACTTAGAGAAATAACGTTACTGTTAATATTGCTGATGTTAATGCTGTCACTTATATCATTAATAGAGGCAAGACTAAATGAATCTGTGGTAGTAGCTTGTTGTTCGTGATTGTGATCTTGATTGATACAATACTCGTCAACGGATGATTGGATAGCATCATTATTTTCGCGATTATGCATAGGTGGTTGTTGTGTATGATAAATATGATAATGACTGTTGTTATTGTTATTGTCGTGTAAAGCGTGGAGATTCATAGGTGGTGAGGTGAATATGTTATTGAATTTATCGTCACCCGCAAGAATTGGATCAATTTGTGGCTCTAAGAGTATCGCAGAGGTAATTGATTGTGATGCGTAGTCCGGAAGAATCCAGTTGTTAGTTTGAAGTGATGACGTGGAACAAGAGTCGAATGGTGATGATGCGGGTTGTTGCTGCTCATAATTTTGTTGATGTAGTGGGAAAAAGGTTTCGGAATGTTCTTGTTCTTGGTATTGATGATGATTTTGTTCTTGATTCTGTCTATACATAATATTCCGACTTAGGAGTCCAATTTGATATGCTTCTGTATATGACAGTTTTCGTGTCTCTGTTGATAATGGCAATGGATCGTGCGGTGACGAAGATGAAGATTTTTCAAAAGTGAATTCGAAGGATGGCGAGGATTTCTGTTGTTGCAATAAAGGAGATATTGGTGGTGAATATAACGAAGTTTCTGATCCGGTTGTCGTAATAGGAGACAATGGGTATTTTTTTAGATAATAATTTTTACAGGTTTTCCCAATCATCGATTCATTTACAAGTTGGGATAAATTATCATTCGATGCTGACAATGCAGAATTTTGAGTTGTCTCGTTTTCCGAAATAACGAAATTTCTGGTATCTACCGCACTTGCCGGGACAATTAAAGCATTCGATGAAGGTTTAGCCGCTACCTCCACACTACTACTACTATTATTGCTTTTAGTTAATTTTTTTACAGACCTCCTCGGCCGATACACATACCCTGGATACATTTCTAAATGCCATCTTTTCGCCTCACTTTGCAGTTCTGAGTAACGCGCTTTGGTACTCGGCAGCGCCTTTTCCCACAAAATCCCGGCAGCCATCGAAACTTGCGGAACTTTTAAACTCAAGTTAGACAAATGCAGGTGTAATGCATGACGAAACAAGAAAAAGTTGTTTGGAGGTCGTGGGGGCACGTTTCTATTCTTTTTGGTGCTGTGAGCATGTGTGTTGTTTTTAGGAATAGTAGGATTGTTATTGTTGTTGTTTTTTCCGCCACCACCTGTTGATACACGTACTGCTCGACGTGAGTTTGAAAGTATGCGTCGAATTAGATCCGGATCTGGAAACGGAACCTTTTCCGCTGTCATTCCATTAAAGTGGATGGTATCTTTGATTTTCGATAAGTTGCTTTTAGTTTTGGAAGGTTTTTGTTTTTGTTTTGACGGTTTTGATAGTGTTGACAAAATTTTTCGCTTAGTGGAATGTTGATATCTTGCATTGTTGGTGACGGAGTTAATGCCGGTAGTGGTGCCGATGTTAGAATTAATGTTGATGTTGGTACTAGTGTTATTGTCTGTTTCAGCATTAATATCTTTCGCGTTGTCTTGCATGGCGAAAATACTTTTGATTCGTCGTAAAAATGTAGAAAGTATGACCTTGAAAGAAAGAATGGTTATTATTAAATTCAAAGAGAAAAGATAATTACTAAATTAAATTAAATAATTAAATAGCGTGGAATAAATAAGTGTAAATGATGAAAATACAATTGTAATATTAAATAACTTTATATCAAACGGCAAATGAACTGTGATTGCATTTATATATTGAAAAATCAAACCCCCAAAACCAAGAAAAAGATGAACCCTCGTTTCTTTGACGCACCAAATGAACTGACCGATGCTTCAACACGGAATAATCGGATTCCAAACAAGACTAATTCTCAATCAATCAACCGCAGAATCACGCGTTCCGTTTTCTTCGTGTATGACTCTTTTTTCATTTATTTTTCTACCCAACTATCAATATGAATATCTTTTACTGCAAGCTTAATTATAACACACACAATAATCTGGTCGTATTTCTTTGTTCTTCTTTGTCAGAGAATATCAACGTAAATTTTTATATTGTTGATTGGATTAAGGAGGTGGCGAATATAAATAATGAATTAATTGGTTAAAGCTGGTTGGTTCCGTCTCTTGAGCTTGTTGAAGGGAATTATATTATTATATATATATATATATATATATTGATAAGTATTGATAAGTATTGATAAGCATTGGTAAATATTGAGAATATACTAACGTAACGAAGGGAACATGTAGATATTATATGGTTTTTGTTGCGAGAAGTATAATGCATATATTTTTAATTCGGGATTATTATGTGCTACTACTCCTATTCCAAAAGTTATCAGCCAACAAAGCCAACATGTGATGTCGGTGGATTTTTCCAGTGTGATGAATACAGAAATCGAAAATACGGGTTATTCAGTTGATTGGACCTTTGATTTATTCTGGTGAGATTTTCGTAAAGTTTTGCATGCTATTGTTATAGTTAAGCAGCAATTTAATGCAAAATCCTGCACGCACGCACGGTTACGAGTCAAATTTTATTATAATTCTTGCTTCAAAAAAATTCTAAATTGTATGTATAGAAAAACTAAAAAAATGTGTTTTTTATACCACGTTTTAATGGTTGGTTAAAACACAATCAACAAAAATCATCGCTAAATTAATATAACAATCAGGACAAGTATAAAAAATAGCTTTTCGATTTCCAGTTTGTCAATAATCGTAATAATTATTATATAATTATTATATAATCAATCTGTCAATCAAGTGACACGCAAATTTTTTTTAATAATGACAGCGGGTAAATAGATGCACACGAATCTCATCTACATACAATATAAAAATCGCCTTGTTTGTATTCCTCGTTTGGAAACTTGTGTTCTCATTACGAATGTTGGATTACCTTCGATCTCACCTTTTTGAATCTTTGTTGTTTTGTTTACATCATTATACACCACAATTTTCAAAAACGTAATTTTATTTCTCTTACATAATAACGATAAATGTATTATTTTATGGTCAACAAAAAATCAGATAAAAGTCAATCGAATTAGAAAGTTTATTGTTGCTTTAAAATCTTTTCATTCCTATTGGAATCGGTACTTGGACAATCAAGTATTTATTGACCGACGATAATGGAGTAGCGTACTTATAGTTAGTGTAAAAATACAAATGGACTAAGAAGCAACAGGTAAAAAATTTTCCTTAAAACGGAATTATTAAACAATAAGTGTGAGATTTTTCCGATTTTGGATGAATACTACTTTTTGCTTAATTCTTTTCAATAGCTTTGGGCACAAATATTTATTCATAACACACGGAGCGCGTAAAGGATGCTTGTACTCGCATATCTACAGACTGGGGAGATGTGGAGTAGCTGGAGTTTATTTGACGGATAGGATTGTTTTCTATCAATAGGATTACTTGTTTGCATATTATACGAATCTTATGATCAACTTAAACTACGTTTTTGTATGACAAGAATTCAAGTATTTGGTAGTGATTTTATGCAAACACCTTTAGAGGCTAGATCGTTTGCCATTTATTAATAATAACATTCATTATTTTATTTTCTGTAAGTGATCGAATTATTCTCTAAAAATCGAATTCCAGTCTAACTGTAAGCGATAAATAATAATTATATTCTGTGGCCCCAGCCATGCACATTCACGTTCACACTTTTGAATAATCGACATCAATTGACATCACCAAGCCTCAAAATTTGTTGATCATCATTTTTGATGCTAGTGTGTTATGCCGACCAATTAGATCTGTTGTTTTGTTCACTGTTCAAAATTTCCATTTTTGGAGATAATGTCTATCGAATTGATGCACAAGGATCTAATCGATAAAACTCAATTACGTATAATAGAACACACGTAGAGGAATCGTTTCGAATATACGAGTGTAATTGTTTTATTTTCCGCTTAACATATGATGTTACAGATAATGATGTCAGTTTACAGAAGAGACGATTTATTATTAAATAGACAAATAATTACTTTTAATTTAAGCATTATTTTATTTAGTTGTGAGTGTGAGTGATTGCAAGAGCGAAAATAAACAATGCAGAATCTTTAATTAATGTAAGATTACGTCAAGATCAAAAATATTTAATGAGTTTTAATTATGTGTGTATGGTGTGATGATATTCGGTTGATCGGTAGGAAGAAGTGTATTTTTTTTGTTTGGGTGCTTTTTTACGGAATCTGTGAACTCTATGGACACGTTGGTCGTCTACTCGAAAAAAATCTAGCTCAGTCATGCTTAGAACTGAGTCATAGCAACTTGGTTTATAACGTTTAAGACATCATAATCACGGCGCAGTCTGATATAGGATGCAAGATAAATATGACTTGGTTTGGTTTGAGGTCAAGCTGGTGGCTTTAAGCAGAATTTAGAAGGTAGTTCTGTCTATGTAAAAATTATTTAAATTCCTTTAGGATTGCACATGATTTTTTTTCAAAACAAGCTTTTATCATCATCACCAAATTTCGAAATATTGCAAAATAGATTAAAAATAAATTAAGCAGCAGCTCAGTGAAGCTTAATTGTTTTTTCTCATAAAATTTAAATACAGTCAAAGTTCTTTATAACAAAGTCTATGGACTAACCCAATGTCTTCGGTATATATGTGTATTATGTATTTGTACCATGAAATTTCCTCTATACAAATTCGTTATATAGATATTGGATAAAAAAGTGTAGAGATTCGATATGGTACGATCACTGATTAGGTATGGTAGTGATGGAAATGACCAGGTCATTTGCTCATTTTGTAAATGACCTCAAATGACATCGAAATGACCTAGACCATTAGTCATTAGGTTATTTGCCATGTGATTTATTTTTCCACCTATAGAGTTTCAATGAGTCATTTTATTCAGTTTATAATGACGTCACAAAGTTTAAGTTTAATTTTATTAGATAAAAGAAGATTGTGAGATCATTTGACTTTTTGAAATGACCAGTTAGCTCATTCGACCTTTAAAACGACCAGTCATTGGACATTTGTCATCGGAGTCATTTGGTTCATTTAAAGTCATTTACCATCACTGCGGGTACGGTACGGTAACGATATTTAACGTGATTATTGTATCTACCGTAACAGGTAGTATGAGAAATTTCGAAGTATAGAATTAAGACTGTATCGTACCATATCAAGTGACCGTACCGAATCTGTGTACATCAAAAAAGTTTACAATATATCATATTAATAATCATTAGTCTAGTAATTTTGATAAATTTAACAATATAAAAATCTAATTTGTTAGATTTACTTTCTAATAAAATACTGTACATATAAGGGCACTGATATATATTACCTAATATCACTTTGATAGACGTGTCCACCCCCAGGTAAGGTATTATAACCAATCAGAAATGCTTAATTATGTATCACCTAAGATCCAGCTCTATCCTCCACCCCCTAAGATATTAGATAATATATGTCAGTGCCCTAACAAACGAGCTAGATTTATTATAAATTAACAATATATATTTTTTAAAAATAAATTTTACTCTAATATAGCTTACAAATCAATATAAGATATTTAACTTTTTGTTTTTAAGTGAAAAATTATTAAGTTTATACATACTACGTAATACATAAAAATTTCAATGCTTACGGAAGTATTTCTCATATCATTGAAATTCACTAATAAAAATTGTTTATTAAAAAGTAATTAGTGAGTTAATGTTACCTGTCGAAACCTAAGGGTTTGATGAAAGACGTCAAAAACGAAACTACTTTTGACGTTTGACAATTCATTTTTTCTGTCAAAATCGCGAAGGACGATCTCAAGAGGTAACGGCATCCGATCTGCATAACCGATTGATTGACAACATCAATATGTACATATCTATATTCAAACATTTTAATTTGTAAACAGTCAAACCTGCCGAAACCCGTTGAAACCGTCGAGATCTTCTACACCCTTTTGATAATTGACTGATGAGCTTCGACTTTGGATAGTCTAGAAAAGTTTATAATGAGCATAACTGTAGAATGTAAATAATACAATATGATTGAAAGCTGCTAAATGCTGCTCGATATAATGAACTTACAGAGGGTGGTCAGAAGTCACCGAAAACTTTAATAACTTTAAAAAAATAACTCAACCAATATTGATTTGTTTTATTATCAAAACGTTCGTCTCTATAAGACAAATCCAATGCACTAAAAATCATTAGATTCTGATTACTGGTTGCTAAAAAATTATTATATAGTGTTAGGTGACTTCTGGCCACCCTCTGTCCTCATAAAGTCTCGACATAGCTTTTGAATTTCTTTCCTTAGTTGCTCGAACCCATCCGTTATATCGACTTTTACTTTGTATATCATCTAATAATGTTTCGGTGTTGGCCAATGACCTCATATGGCCTATAGATTTCGAAGCTATTTTAAAAAAGCTGCAGTAAAACATACTTCATTTTAATATATATATAGTCAATCCAGTTACCTCCCTCGGAAAGAGTTTTAAAATTAATATTTATTCTTGACCTGCATTAATTAGATTTTTCGTATTTTTTGAATGTTTTATATATTATATAAACATAAGACGCGCTGTTATCTATGTACTATACAATTGATGTGTCATTCTTCCTCTAACGCTAAAAATCAGATCTGATCAGCTGATTGACTCACCCAAATTTGGGAGTTTATTGTCGGCTGGTTTTAAAATGTTTAATTCATTCCCGTTAGAATTGATAATTTGTCGGGTAAATATTTATTGTCGTTAGGAAGAATGGCTGGGTAGCAATATGATGTATGGTACGTAAAGTAAGTACGAAAGAGCTAAAAAGCAACAGAATATAAAATTTTCCTTAAGCACTAGTTCTAAACGGAATTATCAAACAATAAGAGAGAATTTTCCGTAATCACACATGCAAACGCTCGCATCTCCACAAATTTGGGAAGAAGCGGAGTGTCTGGTGTTCATTCATAGAGAACATGATTTATATTGATTTATTTGATATAGATAGGATTTTTTCCGATCAATAAGATTTTTTCGATTACGTAACTTGTTTAAAGATTATGATGATAGAATCGATTGGAAATTCTTATGATTAATTTAAATACGTTATAGTATGGCAAATAATCATATTATTTGTGAGTTTTTTGTGTGAATATTTCTGAAAAGTAGGTATTTTGTTATTTATCTAGTAAGTGATTACAGAAAAAAACCTATCAATTTATTTAACTATAAGCGATAAATAATTATTTAATTCGGTTGCGTATTTATTTTCACGTTCTCAATTTTAGTTAATACTTGTAGCGCACGATTAAAATCATCAAAGCCTCGAAATTGTTGCTAACCGATAATCTTCATTGTTAAATGTTTTGTAGTTTGTATGATAGGTGTATGAAAGGACTGTAATTCTTTAGATCCATTGTTTATTTACCGTTCAATACTCTATATAGAGGTCACAATATTTCTACTTATTCAACTTAGTCAAAATACTTTTAAAAAAAAATAAATTTTAATTTTTATGGTAAAAAATTAAATGTCTAGCTTTTTATAATATATTATTAATCACTCAAACTTAAAAGTGAATTTATTTTTGTTAAAAGTCATAAATTATTTCACTATAACCCCTATATAGAGTGTTCGAGATCCTGTTCAAATTGACGTTTTTGAAGAATCTATAATTACAAAAATGCGAACAATTAGTATGTAAATGAAAGAATCATGCAACAAGTTGTTTTTTTACCTAATGCACGATATTTAATGATAATAATGTTAACTACAGAAGATACGAATTACTGGAAGATTAAATATATAAATAATTACTTTTAAATAAAGCATTGTCTCGATTAAAGTAACGAGAGAATGAACAGAACAATGCAACAACTTTATGTAAAATTACGTCAAGATGAAGACAAGTGCTGTATATAGAAGAATAATGCTTATTTGTGTATGTTTGATGAATTCAGGTTAGCTGGTCGACAGGTACGTATAATTTATGACGAGGATTGTTGGATTGAGATTCTAAATGATGTTGGTAAAATTTTTGAAAGTACGAAAATTTGGTGCATAAATAATATTATTATTTTCATGTGATTTCTGAAAGTTATCGTTTTCAAAATAACTTAATATTATATTAAAGAATTGGGCAGAGTATTTAAAAGCAAGTTTAGGTTATTAGTGAGAATCTTTCAAAGCCGTTTGTATAAAAATTTCAAACTTTATTTATAAGGATCAAGAATTATAGAGTTGACTCTGCTTATACCGAAACTTGGTTATAATAAACTATTTCGGAACCAAATTTTTTATAATTTATAATGTTGGGTATACCGAACTAATTTAATAAACTCGCATCCGATTACTTTTACCGAAAGTTACATTGATGTGGAATTATCATAATCTGTGTTGTCTGGATCCTTGCTAGTGTTATCTGATACTGTAAGTATTTATACGATGAAATACTTTTAGCAATGAGTAAGAATAGGCGAAGGTAACAAAAGGTAGAATAGGATAGCTATACCAAATCATCAGCGATTGATATTCAGTATAATACATGTACATGTATTACGTGTCTTTAATTTTGTTGGTATGTTTTATATACCGAACTGTTTGGTAAAATATGAACACACTTTATAACAAACCAACTGCTCCCGGAACGGAATTTCTATAGTATTTAACCTTTTTTTGCACAAACTAATTGATTAACCTATCAATGGCAGAAGGAGAAAAGAAAAAGAACGTGACAAAGACGAAGCAATAACCAATCATTTGAATTTTCAGAACGAGTTTACAATGTATATTTAGTTCATTTTGCTTATTACTTTTAAAAATGCTTATTATCTGCTTTAACTACATGTATAACAATTCAGATTATTATCTTATCAAACTTGAAAATAATCACATATTATCCAGAATCAGATTTTTATTAGTTTTTATTATTTAATATCACTTTTATCCAGAATAATAATGGAGCTGTAATCTTGTGATACTTATTTGTCATGTTACAATTAGTTGTAAATATTGATGTTCTATATTATAACAGTTTAAGGAGCCATTTTTAATTCAGAAATCTTAACAAAAAATTAAGTAAAAATATTATTAATTATTTTCTTAATAATAAAAAACTCTAATTTATTAATTAATTATTAATTCAATATATAAAGAGTGAATAAAGTTTGTTAAAATATATAAATTTTATTTAAAAATAAAGTTACATCTAATAAGTTAAATCAAATAAAAAGAATTTGTAATATATATAAAAAAATATTATTAAAAAGAGATAGTATAACTTTTAAATTAATTTCTTTTTGTTATCTTTATATATAGCAAAAATTATTTGAAATATCAAATTATCTAATAATATTTAAAGAAAACTTTGTAAAATTTTACTATTATTGATATATTTCAAATAATTAATCTAATTAAGTAAATTAAAAATTAATTATTTAATTTTATAATAAAATAATAAATCAGAAAATAATAAAATTTTTAATGTAAAAATATTAAAAAATACTTTTTAATTAAAGTAAAATTATTAATTTAACAATTCTAAAATTATATTTTTTGCTATCATATAATTTTTCGAAAATTAAAATTAATAAACTTGAAATAATTTTTTAATTTTTTTAATTTTTATTTAATATTATTTAATAATATTTTTCAAATTAAAATTTATATAACTAAATAAATTATTATAAACTTATAATTTAATTATTAGTAATATAATATTTTTATATAAATTATTATATTAATTATTTATATTTATTAATTACTATACTTTACTAAATTTATATTAAATTAATCTTAGTATTCTTAAGTTAAATTACAAGTTAATAAATATTTATATTAAAAAATATTAATTTTATTTAAAAAATAGAAATAATTATAAAATAAATTATTTTTTGCTTATAAATATAAAATAAAAAAACTTAATTTATATTTATATTATATAATAAATTATAAATTAGAAATAATTTGAAAAAGTTTTAAAAAATAAATTATAAAAAAATTATAAATATCAATTTAATTAAAAATATCAAATTTTTAACAATATTTTATATTATATAAATAATTAAACTAGTAATTAAATTTTTGAAAAAATTAGAAATAAATTAATTTATTAATATTAAAATTTTTTTATTATAAAATTATAATTTTTATTAATAAATATTTTTTTGTTTTAATAAATTAATTATAAAAGTTATATAACTAATTTATAATTTAAAATTTTATTTAAATTATAAACAAAAAATATTAATTAATAAAATAAAAATTTATTTTTAATATAAAAAACTTTAATATTATTACTATTTGATATTTTAATTACATGTAAATATTATATAATATAATTTTGATAATTATTTATATTTTCATTTTTATTTTTTTATTTATAATTTTTTTTAATTATTTAATTAATCTAATTTACATATAATTTATTAAAAATACCAATTAATTTTTTTAATATTGCATTATTTATTTTATTATAATATTATTTAATTAAATATATTCTATTTTAAATTAATTTTATTTAATATTAATTAATATAATACTAATATTACTCTAATTTAAATTGTATCACTTAAATTAAATTAGTATTATATTTATTATTACACTTTTTTCAAATTAATCTTATAATTATTTTTAAGTAATATTACTTATTATATAGATTTATATTATATTTACATATATTTAAATAGATATAATTTAATATAAACTAAAATAATTCTTAAGTGATTTGAAAATAATAAAAATATAAAAATTAACTGATACTTCTAAATAATCTTTTACTTATTGTTATTTTTGATTTATTATTTACTTAATTTTGATTTACTCAACTAGTGAAAGTCATATTTTGTAATTTAATAAATTATTCATATTTTTTTAATTATAAAATACTTGCTAACTAATAGAAATATTAGAATCTATTTTTTTAATACTTTCTTTCAATTATCTAGTATTCAATTTTCTCAAGTATATATAGACATTATTATTATTTTTATATAATTTTAATTAATTACTATAATTAGTTAATATTTTATCTATCTATATAAGAATGATAATAATATAAAAAAATTTTAATATAAAAACTTTTAATATAAAAAATTTAATATAAGAAAATTATATTTAAATTACTTTATAATAAATTTATTTAATATTTAAAATTACTAATAAACTTTTAATATAAAAAAGTTTTGTAAATTTTTTATTATAAATTTAAATATTTTTATTTATAAATTTTTAGTATTTTATTATAAATATATATAATAATAATAATTAAAATAATATAATAGCAAAATAATTATTAATAAATATAGTAAAAATATAAAAATATATTTTTATTTATATATTAAAATAAAAATAATATTATATATTAAATATATTTTTTTGAATTTTTTAAATTTAATTTGATAAATTTATTTAATTATATATAAAATTATTAATTTTTTATATTTTTATTCTAAAAAATTATTAATTTATATATAATTAAAACTTTATTAGATTAAATCTGAAAATTCTGAAAAAATATATATTAAATATATAATATTATCTTTATTTAATATAAAAATAAAAAATATTTATTAGTAAAATTAAAAACTTTTTATAAAAAACTTATATTTTTATTATTAATATATATATAATCCAGTATAAAAATATTAATATATTACTTTGCTATTAATAAAAAAATTTTTTTACTTTTAAAATTTTAATTTTTTTTTATCAAATCTAATATTTATATTATAATTAATATATTTAAATAATTTTTTTATTATATATAAACAAATAAAAAATTTTATTAATTAATAACTTTTTAAATTATTTTTTTATATAATAATTTATAGTTATTTTTTATAATTTTATATAGTAAAAAAATTCGAATTTTTAGATTTTAAAGCTTAATTTTCAATAACTGGTAATTCAATTTTGTTAAAATTTAAAATATATATTTATCATATATATATATATATTAATATACTTGTTTAATACAAATTTATAAAATCATATATTTATAGAAACAATATTAAAAATATATTTTTTTTTAAAAAATTCAAAAAGTTTTGTTTTATTTAAAATTTTATTAAAAGAATAAAAATAGTATAAACAATTAAATTAAAATATATTTTTAATAATATAAAAAAATAATTAACATTTAATTAATAAATTTAATTGAAAATGATTTACTTTTACTTTTACTTTTTGGTGTATTAATATTTTTGTACTAGATTATATATAATATTAAAATTCAAGTTATTTTATAAATTATTAATTTAAAAAAATTATATTTATATAATTTATTAATTTATAAATTTAATATAAATAATAAAGTTATATATAGTATATATCATAGTATTTTCAATTTTATTTAAAAAATTACAAATTAACTTATATGAAAAAAGAATATTATAAGAAAAAATACTTTATAAGTTATTATAAATTTTGAGTATAATAAAATTAATAACAAAAATCTTTTTAATAAATAGTATATAATAATACTCCAAATAATTTAATTTAAATTAATAAAATTATAATTCAAATCAATTTGTTTTAATTTAGTTCATTTTATTTAGTTTTAAGCTTGCTTTTAAATTAAATTGCTTAAATTAAATTTAATTTTTTTTATATTTAAACTAAAATAACTAAATATTCTAAATTATTTTTTGTATTTAATTTGATAAAATCTGATAAAACTTTAATATAATTTTTATTAGGCTTAAATATTTCAAAATATTTTCTGATTAATAATATTTAATTTAGAAAATAAGTCTGATAAAAACTATATAAAAGTTGTTATCTAATTTATCTCAAAATTTTTTTATAATTTTTCAGATTAAATATTATTATTCAGAAAATATTTTGAAATATTTAATCTGATCTAAGTCTAATAAAAGCCAACTGAAAATTAGTATTAAGATTTTTATCAATTCTGTTTTTTTCTAAATTATAAATTTTAATACAGTTAAATATCTCTAAATACAATCTTCCTAAATGCATGCACTATATTTTCTCTCTCTAAATACACACTCTGATTTAGTTCCAAGTATATAAAGCTTTAAGTAATTTACACTCTGTAAATGCAATTTAATACACATACTATATCTGATTTTTTTTCTACGTTTTCTGCAAAAAAGTTTATTCTATTATTAAATTTATTTCTTAGTCAAGAAGTTTATTGAATTTATAAATATTATATTTTAAGATATTAAATGCAGGCGAATTTGGCTAAATAAGGTCAGCATTGAACTTAATGTCATCGAAGATAAGAAAATAAAATGAAAATCTCAATTTTATTATTGTTCTAACATATTCATAATTTAACCGACAAATTTAACAATATTCCAAAACTCCTTTAATAGGGTTCCAACATTTGCAATTGCAAACATACTATTATAACATCTTAATGAGTCGATTTGAAAAATCTATTTATCTGAATTTATATAGTATTTAACTGAAATTGGTTTAGGAAGAATTCTTATTTATAGAAAGTTTATGTTGGAAAAAATTAAGTCACGTCACGTTAGTACTATTATTTTTTTTAACTCATTGAAATCTATAAAACTTACTATTACATTAAATTATCAGCTTCTATAATTTCTTATTAAGTGTCGACCTTCTACAGTGCGGGTCACTTAGTCACTACACAAAAAAATTAATTTCAAATCATACCGGAGCCCTCGAAATAATTCAGAAAAATTAGAAAATACGTAAATCAATAGTTTATTGACTGCTCTATAACATCACGTATTTTTTGACTGGAAATGTTCAGATTGTTGAGTTAATAGCGATAGTTCTTAAAGATTTGGCCAATTGTGTTAACTAAGTGACCTGCACTGTAACAATACTAAACTTACATGTTATTTATTGTTGATATTTTGATAATTTAAAAATCCCTGCTACTTGAGATTCGTAGGATATTTCTGATCTTTCCTGATGATTATAATTTTGGGTTGATTCATTTTATTAGAAATATCCTGATTATTAGAATTTTGGAAGGATGTTGGAAATGTCTTGATGATATATCCTTGATTAAAATTTTGGAAGGATTCGTCTTAACTTTAATGATATTCCTGGTGACTAGAATTTATGAAGTATGTTATTCTTGATGATTAGACATTCCTTCCCAGACTGATGATAATGTTTATTCACGAGCAATATTAAAATTTTGATAGTATTGATATTGTTTTTCAAACTGAGGATTAGAAATGCTAGTCGAATAATGTTTTGTAATTCGGATGAAATCCTTTGTAGACGAATTTTTGATATTCAGGTAGCGTTTTCAGAGATCTTTAGCAACAGTATGAATTTTGCTTATTTGAAGCTTTTGGTTTTTATGTCTGCTACGACTCATGCTCAAAACACAAGGAAACATAAAGAACGCATTGGTACTTTACTTTGATGCTTTTTTTAAAAGAATCTTTATAAGCTACGGCGTGTAAAACAGTCTAACGTTTGAAAGTGACATTTCATTTTGATAATACATGTACTGCTTCCTGAGCAAGTTTTTAACGATAAACCGAGGATTAGAAATTCCAACGAATGAATTTCTTTTAATTCGCACGAAATTTTGATGTAGGTTCCTTTTCACATTTAGCAGCGTTTCTCGGAGATTTTGATAACGGCAGAAACTTCAGTAGTGTCGCTTGTTTGAAGATTTTGGTTCTTAATTTCTGCCGCGACACATGCTCGAAATACAAAGACGCATTCAGTGCTTTACTTGGGTATTCTCCGTCTCGATTTTTTAAAAAAATCTTCCAAGTTCATTAACTTTTCTTGTAATGAACTATGTAATGAGAACCCCTGATTGTATACCCAATGAGTGGAACAAAATGTCAACATCGCGCCAAGTACGAACATGTACATGTATTATAACTCCGAAAGAAAAGACAATAACGATAATATAAAAAAATAGAAATTGATAATCATATAAATTGCATTTTAGAGCTCTTAATTAGGAAGTAAATACGTAAAATTTTAATCCACAAATATGGTAAAAAAGGCCTAATTCTATTACATTTGCGGATTAAATTTTGTATTTAGTTCCTAATTAAGAAGTCAGTTATAAAATGCGTTATCGGGTTGCTGCATCATATCAGATTGTCCAGTAACTTGTCATTTTAACTATATACGTACGTATAGGAAATTGACTTGAGTCGAGCAACTTACTCTGTTGAGTATCGATCCAAGTACTCAAGAAATTTAAAAGATTTTAATTATTATGCAACAAAAATAAGATAAAATAAAATAAAATAATGTTAAGGTTCAAGAACAATACTCTTTTAGAAAATATAAGTTATTTAAATTTTAACTATATTTTTGGCAAATAAAGATATAATAAGTCAAGGTTTTAAACGACTGGCCTTCACAATTCCCTAATCTTAATCCAAGTGAGCATTTGCGGGAGATTCAAGATTTTTGAATTCTAAATTTGAAAGAAAAGAATTTGAAGCGTTTTAAATGCTATTACGTATTAATGAACTGCATAAATAAAATACATGTGCTGTAATTCATTTTAAAACCATGATTTATTGTGTAACGATAACGATAATAACTGTAGGCGATAGCAGCAAATTATAAATGAATGAATAACTATACAGTATTCAACTTTTTAAAGCAGCATAATCGGTCCTACGTTTTACATAGGACCAGCACGTTAACAGCACTAGTTACTGCTGTTCCTGTTCTTAGTACGCATAATGAATCTTTGAATGCTAAACTTAAATCGTATGACTCATAAAATAAATTGCAAATATTACTAAAATTACTTTCCAAATTATTGACTAAAAGACAAACTTCGAAACGACGGGAAACACAAATTTAGTATTCACGCAACCGCAAAAATATCTTATTTGACAGTACATGTCGATGTATAAAAATAGAATTAAACTTAAAACACTATCGTTATTGTAATCATAATATTCAAAACAAAACCTGTTATCCGCCTCATCTGATTCTTATTCTCGGCGACAATGAGGCGGAAACAAAACAATAACAAAAATAAATAACAGGTTCTGAAGAAACACATGCATATATGCATGTATGAAGGTTATCAAACGAATATTTCATATGGAATATATACTGCATATATTGATCGTTGAATGAATTTATTGTTAATTATATTATATGTAATAACGAATATGTATGCAGTATGCATGTAAATTTAGATAAATAGCTAGTACATGTATGTATCTATTGTGGTTTTCCGATTAGTAATTTTTCTGCAATTTAAATTACGAATATTTTCTTTATTACATACGTATAAACTTAGCTTTCATGGGAGGAAAACAGTCGAAATCCAAGTTGTCGTCATCCTTGTCTCCTTTATCGTCGTCGGCTGGATGCTGTGGGTTTCTTTGTAATAAGAAAAGAAAAAATCCCAATTCCAAGAAATCAAAGCATGATGTGGAGGATATTTCAAATGAAATTGGGAGAAATTCATTGAGTAGTAGTCGGCATTCTATGCCAAATTATTCGTGGATGGATGGACGTCGGTTTCTTGAAGATTCTAATTACTTGTTACCGAAAGATGACGAAGAGGTGATTTTGACAATTGATTTTATTTTATTTGTTAAAGTAAAAAAATGCGCCGTTAACTAATACTCTTTTTTTTATCACATTTAAAGATTGATAGGTCGAATACAATTGTAAATTACACTTAATTATTGGCGTCAGAATGTAAATTCTTTTTCAAAAAAACGTAACATTTAATTAACTTTTTATTTTAGCACTTTCTAGTTAAACATGTTCTAAATGGAAATTACAAGGCACCAATAACTGATACAATGAAAAAATGTTTGGACGTTGGGTGAGTTTTTAAATGCATTGTTTATTACTTTACAGAAGTCGAGCTGATTATTAATTTTTCTGTAATAATTTCGTTCGTAGCTCTGGTAATGGTGCTTGGTTAATGGATATGGCGAGGTGAATATTCAATTCAAACTGAAGCTTTTCTTCTAAATTGGAAAAGTTAATCCAACTTTTTTGCGTATACATAGCGAATTTCCCGATGTCTCGTTTATCGGTGTTGATATTGACCTACAATCACCTAGTGCAATATACCCGCAAAATTGTCAATTCGATACATGCGATATTTTAGGTTTTTAAATATTTCATAATATACATACGCTTATAATTATACTAATATGTTACTCAAATGAATCAGGCGGTCTACCGTACGAAGACGAAACATTCGATTATGTGCATTGTCGGTGGGTTATTTGTTGGCTGCCTCGTGAAAAATTTAGATTTGTGCTTGAAGAGATGATACGAGTCACGAAACGTGGAGGATGGATAGAGTTTCTTGGTGTGTAACTCGTCATACAAGATTTTGTAATTGTTTTTTACATATGAAAGATATTTGTTTATTCAATGTTTATTATTTTGATGTTTAGAGAGTAATTTCGCAGAAGTGAGGTATTCATCTATATATCTTTGTACTTTAGTGCGTATATGTTAGTTGCTAAAATCATTTTCTAATATTCACACGCAGAAATCCTGGCCCAGTTTTCAAATCACTATGGAATACATGGAAAGAAATTTCAGAATTAAGAAGATACGACAATCACGTTATAATGACTCTCGAAAAGATATTACGAGAACTTCCAGTAGATAAATTATCAAGTACTAAAATATCAGTACCATTCGGTGAAAAAGGAGAAAAGGTAAAACCTTTATTAAAAATGAGTGGTTTCTTTTCCAAAATATATATCAAGTAATTTAATATATTCAATTTAATTATAACGTTAAATTTACAGACTGGTGAAATATGGAAGGGAATTCTCTCAGGTGCATATACAGCAATGTCTCCAAAATGGCGAGAGTATCTGAATATTTCGGCGGAGCAGATGCATGAACTTATTGATGCGGTGTTGAAGGAACATGATGAACGTGGTGTACATACGAATTGGTATTTGTTTGTTGGGCAGCGCAAGTTTAGAAGTAATGACGATGCTATAGCAAATGAAGATGATACAGCAAGTGAATTTGAAATTGTATAGCGACAGATTTTTTCTATTTAATCTCATGTAAATTTTGATTTTCTTGCCTTTATTATAGATTATAGAAACCAAAGCAAAAGTTTTACTTAAATTGTTTCAAATCACATATACTTATCCTTTTGCTTCGGTCAATATTGATATAGATCAAATTGATTAAATGCTATGTATTATCGTTATCACTTTGCAAAAAATTTTACTGAAATCTGAACTCTAAACACCGATACATGTACTGTTGCGAGCAAATCGTAATTGACGATTTTACCTACAACAAGGAATTGGGAGAGGGTGAGTAGACTGAGTGGTGTTCGTCGGTTTCTAATTCCTGTGCCGATATCTACAAATATCGTTAGGCTAATGACGAGAGAAAGGGAGAGAGAGAGAGACTCGACTGAAATTATTTGGGTGAGGGGAATTGGGTTTTCTTTATTTTCAATTGGCGGTGATATTCAATTAACAATGTTTATTAATAATGATTTACTTTTTCTAGCTAAAAGCCCTAAACTATTCCACACAAAGCGCTTTACAATCAATATGCCGTTTCAATGATATCAATGCCTTTTTTTTTTTTGGATCAAAGAATCTAACCACAATTAATTACAACAATTTTACAAGTCTAATTTACTTGGAGAAGAATTGTACGCAATTTAATTCTCTTCTTTTATTGATATTTTGAAGACCTTTATTTATACATTTTTTATTATACTATTTTTTTTTCGTTCTTAGAGCTATCTACACTATTTGTTATTTGTTGATGAGATTAAATAAAATAAAATAAAATAAAATAATTAAGGGTGATAAATGAAAGCGAAAAATATATGAATAAACAGAAGTGAATTTAGAAGTGAAAAACGGGTAATAAAAAAAAGTGAATTTAAAAGTAAAAAATAAAGAAAGAAAAAGCAAATTACATGTAAAAGTAGATCCAAAATAGGAAAAGCGGGATATTACACGGAGAAACTTGGATAGATGAAGCAGATTGGCTGCAATTTTATCAGCACGAAAGAATTTGTACAATTTGTCAAATAAATTATTCAATTTGTGACTGTTATTGACTTCAGTTATTTGCATATGTTCATCTTTACCAATCAGGACTTGGTTGTAATTATCATAATGTCTTCTTGGAATTGATATTTTTATAATAGTTGAACCAATTTTGTAATAAAGATTTAACTGGTGTAAATTGCATTTAGGTGGATTAGTTGTTTTTTTGTATTTCATTATACATGTACGTAGATATCTAATACGAGATCTATATTATAGCTTTCGCCGCGTGCAGTTCATCAGTTACAGTAAGCGCCATAAGTGAATACATGTACATGCAATTGGAAAATCATGATTTCACCATACGCACGACAAACTACGTACGTACGTACTCTGTCATTCAACAAAAATGTTTATATTGGCATTTGTTTCAAGTAACTGATATTGATCGGAATCTCAATTCTGATGACAATATTTCAATTGCTTCTATACCACGTAGTATCTCTACGAATTAACTAATCAAATTATAATTTCAACTAATCAAAGTACAACTTCAACTATTCCAAAGAAAAGGGAAAAAGAATCAACATGCAATGAAAAACAAAACCAAAGACCAGTTATGACACCGCCGTCATCGTCGTTATTGCTGTCGTCGTCATCATCATCGTCGCTCGAGAATCGATCTTGGGTTGAAAATCGATTCCCTATCGCTATATCCATTTCTTTCACAACTTGCACGCAAATATTTGGAAATTCCTGCCATATGAATCTATTTTCAGATGTGAGAAATTTAACGTTAATTACACATGAACGAAATTGATTAAATACGTAAATGTTTGGTAGAACAGTTGAGAATCGATTCTCAACCCAAAATCGATTAATCGAAATTATTAATCGATTCTTATCCTCTAGGGTGGACGCAAATTTATTATTGAAAAATATTGGGATCCTATTCCAGAAAACAGACCAACTGCTGAGGAACTTGATACTTTTATCTAGTATATCCTGTCCTGTCGTTATATATCGACAATATCGCTGAGAAGCAGGGCAGGAACCAATATCATTTCATATCGAATGTTTAAGGTTGACAAGTGTCTGTTTGCTTATTCTAAAAGAAGGTAAAATTCTTGTTTTATTTTTTATTGACTTTATTAATTGATCACTATTTTTCTTTTGGATTGCAAAACAGAAATTAACGCGAATGAAGATATTTCGAGTTTCTTTCAAGTGCAACAACTTCATGATGAACCACTTCCAATATCATGCTCATTAATAGATGAAAATGGTAAGTATTAATTTATATTCGATATTGATATTAACCGTGTTGTGCTTGTTAAAGCACAACAACCAAAAGTGGTTTTTATTGTTTATTAACCTCTTGGTATTTACACACATATTTTTATTATTTTAACCGTTACTTTTTATCAATATTTCTAGTAGTTATTCAATTAAATATTTTTGTTTATCATAAAGGTTGTCGAAATTGTCATTTACTTAATATGTTTATTAATAGACTAGAAATTTTGAGTTAAAGCAAAATTCTATATGTATTGTCATTATATCTTCACCTTAGCCTAGTGAGAATAAAGATGTCGTCTGTCTAATAAAGAATGCATAGAAATTGCTATAAACATTATCATTCTGAATCTTTTAAATAGATAAAGTGAGATCAAATTTATACGGTCTGGAGATGACAAAAGAATTGTGTTCATAATGCAAAGCAAATGAGAGTTTATGAACGAGGTAAAAACAATCAAATTGTTTAAAAATAAATTCAGACTGTTATAAAGTGTGCTATGAAACTTGCGAATATCAGTGGGCTGAGAAAAATTCAAAGAAACTAGTGCATCGTGACTTTCACCCTGCAAATATCTTATTAAATATTGATGTTTTCATTGTCGATTTTGGGGGCTTACCAGTCCAGCAGATATAAAAATTTCTAATCAAGAAATTAGGTTGGAATGGTTATGTACGAGATTATGCAGTAGGTGCCATAAGTAACCAGGGGGAACTTTTTGATTTTTTGTATGACAACGAAGATTAGAATTACGTGACAATTTTAAATATGTTTTGATATGGAATAAAATCAATTATAAAAAACTAAAAATAACTAAACTCGTATTTTTACTGATTGTACAATGAAAAATTTTGCGAAAGTTTATAAACACGCTCTCTGTAATAGAACAACTTTATAAGATAAAAAAAAATAGAATTATTTCTAATATATTGAGATTAGTTATTTTCGTCATCCTTGTTTTATTGCACAACAGATTTTATTAATTAAAGTGTAACACTAAATGTAATTAATAATAAATTTTGTAAAATAATCTTGGTTTTCAGATTATAAAGGACATATGTCTAAATTATTAAGAAATTCAGTCAATTTTTCGCTGTTATGCACTATACCAATACGTACACGATTTATGCATTATCGTTATCGTAATTGATCGATTTTGTCTAAAATCGATTCTCAAATATTAATCGATTCTACAAATTAATCGATTCTCAGAATCGATTCTAAATTTATCGATTCTAGAGAATCGATTCCTATCCCTAGTCCACCCGACACGAACCCTTCTTTGTGACGTACGGTCGTGCAGCTAGAATGCCGATTGAACTCCAATATCCAACTTCAAAAGAACTCGACGTCGACCTTGACCATCAAACATTGAATCGCATTTTTGCAGTGATCCACCAACTCCCAACGACAATAGAAACGGCCGGAGAACGAGCCGTCAAAAATCAGAAGAAAACTAAAGAACGCCATGATCGACGAATAAAGACAACACCATTCGAAATTGGTGATAAAATGCTAATCTACAACATGAAGCAACACGCACTGTATGGCGACAAGTTTAAACCGCAATGGAGTCTTGAGTGGTATTACATCCACGAGGCATACGGAAACAACGCTTACAGATTGCGTAATCAACAGGATTTGTTATTAAAGAAACCCTTCAATGGAGTCATTGAAATATCCACATGTTGGCTATCTTAAAGGAACTCGATCGCCTCAACACGACCATGCCAATCGCGAAACTCAAATACATGAATATAACAACTACATGTAGTTGGAAATAAACGCTCAACACCAAAAAAATGAGCATCAAAACACTACCACCAAATACCATCGCTTCTCTTCTTCAACTACAACTTGAACTCAGCAAAATACAAATAACGGTCACCAACGATGCCAATATACTCTTCTGGAATTCTTCGGATTAAGCGGTAACAATCCCGAAGGATTGTTTGAAACAACATTCACATTAGACGATTTCGCCACATTATAACCGAGCTTAATCAACCCCCGATTGAAAGATTTCACCGGAACCACGCCTTGCTATTACCAATTAGCTGATGACCGGGATTGGAAATCGAAAATCCAACAAGTCCTGACTGACATTGTACAGCGAGAAGGAGAACCATATAAAATTAACGTGCTATTATCACCTTGGCTCCTTAATATCAATAATGCCACTGATATTTAAACGCCAGCTTGCCTCTCTAAAGAAAGAGTTGGGCCGAGTTTGTAAAACTCCGTCAGTCGGTCGCCATTGGTTTATTTCAAACCGCGTTTATCAAATCTTTCGCCAGAAGGTTTACGACGGCTAGGTTCGCACTTGAAATAACACCAACCCAAATCTGTACGCTCAGCAAAGATGATGCTTCTGCGAGCTTAAACAACGTCTAAATCTACATGTGTTTTTACGGAGTAAAACTTCTTTTTTTGCTTTTTTTCCCTTTTTTTATTTACGTCAATCACTTAACACCGTAAGTTCCACTGCATAAATTCCACTATAATTTGTTCAATAATTTCTTCCTGTAATATGCAAACAAAAATGTATATAATGAACGCGAGAAAGAGCAATTAAAGAAGAGAATTTGCAATAAAGCCTTAAAAAATATAATCACAATAATAATCCATTGTTGTAGAGAGAGGGTTTGCCAATTTTAATCCAGAAAAAGTGAGACGATTACGATTTAAAGGGTTTGCCACTTTTGATCCAGAAAAAGTGAGATAATTGTTTTAACAACCGTAACGATTGCGATTGGAAAGGTTTATGCTTTTAGTCCAGAAAAAGTGATTGTGTTATTAACGCTTGTAAATACAATATCCGGAATTAATAAACAATCTTAGCCTAACGCTAACACTCAAGTTAGATTAGCAGCCTAATACCTATAACGCTAACCTGTGTAACGGTAATGCTCTGAAATTTTCCGTTCACAAACATCTGATCATTGATGTCTTTTATAGGCTAGTTGATAATCTACTTATACGTACATGTATACGTTGATCATCAAACTTCTACCGCTACATCGTAAATTCCCTTACACAATCGTTATAAAATCATTATTTTTACATATCCATCCCGAAGCTTAGACTTGCGGCCACTGCAAAGTACATCGGTTGTGCTAAAGGTACAGTATTTAACATAATCAAAAAATGGAATAAAACAAAAGATTTAAATAATGAACCAAAATCGAGTCGGAAACGAATTACAACTCTAAACCAAGATAAAAAAAATAAGAGAGCTTGCAAAAAAATGACTTCCACTGAAATACTATAACATTGACGTTAGTGTGGATAATATTCAGCGACGTCTGCATGAAGTTGGGGCTAAATATACAAATCAGCTTTCCAAACCTCTATTTACTAACAAGCATAAAAAAAACGACTATTGTGGGCGAACAAGCATAAGAACTTTGACTGGGATCGAGTAATTTTTTCAGACGAAATTACCTTTCACTTAAATCAGCGAGAAAGAAAGGTGTGGATGTTTCCTGGTAGGAAAAAGTGTTCCGTTCTGTGAGGCATCCATTAAAAATTCATTTATGGAGGATGTTTTTCGACTTCGGGCTTTGGTAAGTTTATTTGCTTCCAGAGGAATCTAAATGCTGATTTTATGGTTACACTATAGGGATGGTCTTCTGCCTTCCGTTGAAATACGTATTAACCTTGTTGAAAATTTTTCATTTATCATCGCTACTAGGCACTATCGCTATGGAGGAACACTTGCTTTAAAGCTCTCGTATGGATAGTCAATAGCATTAGAGAACTCTGGTGGCGTAATTTTTGGAGCAGAAAGTCATTTTTCTAAAAATTAAAATTAAATATTGGTTTATTATTAATTTTATCGTTATCATAATAATTTAAATTTATGAATTTTTTCGCCAACGGTAACTTTGACTCAGTTGGTTTGAACGCTGCCTATGATGTCTTTCTGGATAACAAGTGTCGCGTATTCAACTCCTATGACACTTCCAGAAATTGATGTCGCGTGTTCAAACCCTTTTTTTATTTTTTTAAAGGATAAATTTGTTTTTCTTCAGAATTGTAATTTCATTCTATATACATGTATTTTTTTATATTAACCTCATTGCTTTCTACATCTCTGACGCTAACGCTAACAATGATCCAGCTTTTTATGGGTTTATCTTTGTACGTTCTAAAACTTTTTGTATTCGTCAACTTTGTGCAGTAAGCAACAAATATTTTACAAGCATGAAAACAAAGTAACACTAATTTATTTTTGATTAGTTTTTAAGTTCGTTTGGTCTTGCCGCTGGGATATATATCCGTCATCTCACAATTTAGATTATATCATTTAATTCAAATCATGTGAAATACTAACATTGAATAAAAAATTAGTCGCAATGCTGTTTTAACATGATGAACACTTATACATGTAATTAAAAATTTTTGTGACTATTACGCATTAGATATCATATAAAACATAAAACGTGCATATTAAATATTTTCATTTTACGTGATATCTGGTGAACCAACACTCAAAATTTTGAAATATTTAGAATAGAAGTAGACTAATATTTTTATTAATAGTATTCAATGCATTAATACTAAAGCTCTGTTCGGGTCGGGTTTGACCCGAAAATCGTAAAATAGTTTTTCGTTAATAACGTTTATTTTTGCTAAGAAGCTTGTATTTTGTTTCTAAGAAGAGTTATTCGGAATGTAATTGTGTACATATCCGCAAATTTTCGTTTAATTTCAATTAATATTGAACGAGAAACAACGATTTTTAGGCTGACTCGAAATATTTCGGGTCGGATTTGACCCAACCCGAAATGTGCGTTCCGGGTCGGGTTACGGATTGGACCCGACCCCCGGTTGGAGCACTAATTAATGCTTATTATTGTGACCAATTAATTTCTCTTTCAAATTTTACGAACGATCTTTAGAAGCTCGTAAAATACTCATTTGCACCCGAAATAGCATAAAACATTTTCATATAATAGAATTATACAGTGGTCGCCATAAATATCCGGAATTTAGTTTTTTAGGTACAACTTCACGAAAATTCATTTAAAACGTATGAAATTCCATATATATAATATAGGATATGGGAAATGCGTAAATTGCGAATTGGAAGATTTAAAAATTAAGATTCTAAAAAAATATTCAATTTTGCAAATATTTTATAGTAAAAATAAAAAAATCAATTTTTTCTATGATTTATTAAGGAATTTAGCAAAATTATACCTTTTTTTAATTGACCATTATGAAACAATGATGAAGTAAATTCAATTAAAAAATTATAGATATATTCTCTAAGGTATGAAAATAGGTTCCTTAAAAATATTTGCAAAATTGATTAGTGAAAATATTTTTTTAGAATCTTGTTATCCTCCTTAATTTTTAAATGTTCCAATTCGCAATTTACGCAAAATCTTATTAATTTAAGTGTATTTGTGATATTAGATAAACTTGTTTCCCATATCCTATATTATATATTATATATATGGAATTTCATACGTTTTAAATGAATTTTCGTGAAGTTGTACCTAAAAAACTAAATTCCGGATATTTATGACGACCACTGTATATGGCGAACAAGTTTAATTATTACGTGAATAAAGATTGTATTAATAAAAAATGGACTTTTCATGGTCCAAAAATATATTTTATTATATTATCGTTTTGGGCCCAAACCCGAGATACTTTTGTCAATAATTAAATATCCAGGTAGTAGAATAATAAGCATTGCTAGTAGACTCGGTCAATTGAAACAGATTCCATCAAAAAAGTTACAGACCGAATTTAGCTGAGAGGATTTGTCTTTCGAAGAATTGAATGAGTTGATGATAAATTTGAGGTAAAATTATTTTAGACAAAGTAAATTCGTTATAAACTTAATAAACTTTTTTCTAGTAGCATACAAGTAGTGATGTAACTGTTCGAGAAAGCTGGCAACGTCAGGTAATATGTCATAAATCATATATATCTCTTTAGTTGCAGTGAAAGTAATAATCTGTATATTTACAGGTACTGTTTCATATAATGTATCCAATGTTGGCATGATCGCAGAAACGAAAATATTAGCAATGAAAAAAAAAGCAAATTTGCATCCAAGCTGTCAATCCTGGCTGGGTATATGTATATTTAAATTGTTAGCTTGACTAAATCACGAAAATGGATATTTAAATATTAACAAATTTAAAGATTCGAACTGATATGAGAAGCGAAAAAGCATCACTTCCAGCAGGTACATAATCTTATTTGTTGTTTTTCGAAGTTAAAATCGTAATTGGGAAAACTTTACAGATGATACAAATATTAGTATATTTATTATGGCTAAAAGCCAACTCAATTCTGTATAATTCTAGCTAAAATTACAATGACGTGACAAGTACATGTACGTACTGTGTGTAGCTTTTATCATTACGTACATATATAATCAATCACATTTATATTGATGAATCGTTCAAATAGGCAGACTTAATGTTAACATTAAATATGATTAACTGATGCCCTACATATTTACATAATTACGGTTATCTATATTTTCTCTACTTTTTTTTAACCAAAAATATGCATTATCTGACAATTTTATTTCTATCATTACTCATACTAACATGCAACTCCAAAATGCAAATCCCGCCACTCGATAAAACAAGGCCATGGTCACCAAGCGAAACTCACTGTCTAAACGTAACAACACCCATCTTGGGAACAGAATATACACCCAATGACAGAGTCCTAATCAAATGGCATCTATTTTCAAAATGCGTCAATTTAACAAACCTAGTTCGCAATTTTACTCTATCCCTTCACAATGATCCAGAAGTGTCTGGTTTTGTAAAGCCGAGTTATAAATCATTATATGACGAGTTGATAGCATCAAATGTGAATTCGCTTCAGTATCTTTGGACTGTTCCATTTATTCGGTCCGATAAAGTCCAGAATATGAGTTTATTTTATATCCATGTTGTAACGTCATCGTTCGTAGAATATGAAAATCATGCAATTAAGCCGTTTGGTGTCACTGGTCCATTTGGTATCGAAGAAGTTGCGGCGAAATTTCCCAAAACTTGGTATATGCCTCAAAATACCCACACCATTACGGAGTATCAAACAAGCTCTACAACCCCAACTAGCGCAGAAACTGAATCCGAACCTTCAGCAAAAACTTTAATAAAGCAAGTTTCAAATAATGGGATCTTGACGAACAATTTTGTGCATATTTTGGGCTTTTCTTTCACAATATTTTTGTTTTTTCATCATTTTCATAATTAAATTTTTTACATATAAAATATTAATTAGAAAATTTTTATATTGTAACAGTAATTGAAGGAATAAATATGCGCAAATGTTGAAACACAGGACTTTGATGTGAACATAAATTCTAATTCTACAAATAAAAAAGATTTTAATATTATAAAGTAGAATAGTTATGGGTATTATGACGCATTACTAATAGCTTATTATGTAAATTATTAGTAATGCGTCATAATATCCATTCTACTTTATAATATAATAAAATACTCAAACTTTATTAATATACTAAAAACAAATTTGTTATTAATCCTTACTTATAATAATATAAAAATTTTATAATATTATTATTATACTGATTAAAAAAATATGAATTTGTTAAATTGTAAAGCTTTTTATAAACTTTTAATTTAAAGCTAATATGTATATAAATTATAATTTTAAACAGGATTTTATCCTACAAATTGTATAAAGTAATTATTTAAATAAATTATAAATAATAATTTATATTCACTCTACTCTATAAAAATTCTTCAAAATATTAATTTAGAAAAAGATCAGAAAATCTTCGAGAAAAAATTAAATATCTGTTTTTGAGAATATTTAAATCTTTTTTAAATATTTTCAAAAAAATAACTTGTTCTTTTGTGATATTTTCTAAATTATTATTATTTATTTAAATTATAAAAATTTAATATTTTATTTTTTTAATTATTATTAAATTATTTAGTTTTAATATTATTTTCTGAAATAACTGATTTATTTGATCTTTTTTTAAGCAAAAAACTGATATTTTTTATTTAATATTTTAAAATTAATATTTTATTTCTAATTTAATATATTATTATTTTCATATATTCAATTATTTATAAGTAAAAGAATATAGTAATTTTTTTTAATTAAAAATATTTTAATTTTTTAAATTATTTATTATCTAAAATAATTAATAAAGTAATTATTTTTCCAAGTATTTTTTTATTTATTAATTTTAATATTAGTATTGCAATATAATTATTATTTTTATATAAATTATTATTATTATAATTTAATTAGAGAATATATTAAATACAAATAAAAATAATTATTTTTTAGAATATTTAATATAATAAATAAAATAATTTAAATAAATAATTTATTATATTAAAAATCTAAAAAATTAAAGATACAAAAATTTTAAAATTAATTATATAACTATTATTTATTTTTATATTATTAAAAAAATAAATTTAGCTAAAAAATATAAATAAAAATTAGTTAAAAATTTTAATTAATTTTTATTTATATTTTTAATTAAAATTTATTTATTTAATAATATATAAATAAATAATAAAAGATTTTTTATTATATACTAATATAATATAAATTATTATATATATAAAAATTTTGATAACAAAATATAATATAATTTTAACTTTTATTATATTTTATTATCAAAATTTTTTATATATATAATAATTTATAATAAGTTAATATATAATTAATTTTAAAATTATTTATTTTTTATTTTTATAAAAATAATATTAATTTAAATTATTTTAGTTATATTAAAATATTCTAAAAAATTATCTTAACTATAAAAAAATAATTATTTTTATTGAATTTAATATATAATTATTATTTTTTTTTATTATAATATTTTATAACAAAATATTTAGTTTTTTATAATTATAATAATAATTAAATATTTTTAATATATTAAATAAATTTGTAAAAATAATTTTTATTAATTTAAAAAATTATTGATAGTTTGAATTATATAATTAAATAATATAAATAATAATAATTAAAATAATTAATTTAATTAAATTTATAAAGAACTTTAATAAAGTAATATAATATAATTATCAAAGTAAAAAATTTTATTTTTCATATAATTAAAAATAATTAATTAATTAAATATAATAAAAATTTCAGTTTAGAAAAAAAAATTAGCTTATACTTTTTTATTTTAATCTTAAATCTTTTATAAATTATAAAATACTAAGATATTTTAAATATATAAACTTGAATTTCTTGTTTATTTTATTATAAATATTTCTAAAAAATATTATATTAGTAATAAATTAATATTATTTAATAAATATTTTATTAAATATAATTATAAGTTAAATTTTGATTTTTTTAATTATTTATTAATATAATTTTTTAAATTAATTATATTTTTATTTTTTTAAATAATTATTTACTTTAATTTTAGTTAAATTATATTGAATTTATTTTAATTATTTAAATATAAATATTAATTTATAATAAATAATTTTTTATGATTGTATATTATTACTATTTTATATAGTTTAAGTTATTTATATATTTATATATATGTTTTTACTAACTTAAAAATAGTTTTATAATATGAGAGACTGAAAATTATTATTAAAAATAGATAATATATATTTATATTATGATGAGCTAGAATAACTTCATTAAGTTTATATATTTATTTAGTACTTTAAAAGTTATATATAAATAATAAGTTTATTAAATAATTATTTTATAAGTTAATAACAATAATTTATTATAAGTGATCTATTTTTCAAGATCAAAATATAATTTTATAAGTTATCTGAAGTTTTTATCAAACAAGAAACTTCTTGAATTATTAATTATTTTAACCTAAGCTAAAATCTATAATATATTTATATAAATTATATATTATATTATATAATATAACTAGTTTTATTATTATTATTATTGATTTAATTAAATATAAGTATTATTAGTATTTCTAATGTTAATATAAATATTGATATCTTTATTAGTGTTATTGGTATTGTTAGCATTAATACAAATTTAA